>JAVFBZ010215696.1:9390-31478 GCA_032466195.1 Katharina tunicata
GGTGCTCTCTGAGTTAAGGGGTATCAGGAATGGGAGTTGTTTGTGGTGTCCTTGTGGTGCGGCTTGGTGGGAGCCTCTAGTGCCCTGGTGCTCTCTGAGTTAAGGGGTATCAGGAATGGGAGTTGTTTGTGGTGTCCTTGTGGTACAGCTTGGTGGGAGCCTCCTGTGCCCGGTGCTCTCTGAGCTAAGGGCATCATGAAGCTGATTTGTTGCAGTATCCTGTATTTTGTCCAGTAAATGTGTTGGTCTTTTGTGTTGCCAGCATCGTTTAGGGTGGTTTTCTTCCCTCATTGGGCTGGCACGCCGTCATATGAGTATAATAACCTTAAGTATGGCGTTAAACTACAAACAAACAAACCCACAATAACTGTAAAGCTGACCAAACACCTGTAAATAGGACAAATCAATAAACAAACAAAAAACATACATATTGGATTCACAGAAAAATTACCACCTGTATCCAAAATGGAGGCTGTATAGTTTTCTTGGTTGAAGTATGGCTTGTAAACAAATTTCCAGCTCTGGTTGGTTTGCAGATTCCGGTGATCTTGTTCACTCCGTTAGCTAAGGGGTATCGGTAAGCTGATTTAATGTCGAGTCATGTATTTTGTCCTGTAAATGACCTGTAAGGGTCTTGCCAGTGTTCATCAGGATGAATTCCTTCACCCTTGTACACTATCATGTGATTGAAATAACCTTGATTACGGCGTAAAAACCTAATCAAACAAACAACCAGTAAGCAGATCAACTAAGGGTCTTGTTTTGTGTCCTGGGCTGGTCCTGTATAATTACAGTGTTTCAGCATTTTCAAAAGGTGGTTTCCTTCACCCAGTGTACTGGACCACCTGTGTGGTCGCACCGTGGCTCTGTGGTTGAGGGTTGGACTACGGAGCCCCCTTCACTGTACCCGGAATAGGTTTGATTCCCCATGTGGACTTTAGGTATATTAGGGAAGTCTTCCGGTGGCTACGTAGTTCGCAGGGTGGTTTTTATGAGGTTTCTTCTAGATTTTCCACCATACACCGGCAACACAAAGTCGTCATATAGGTGAAATACTCCACTAACAAGATTACGACGTTAAACACCAATCAAACAAACAAAAAAAATCAAGTGAAGGGTAAGCTGGTGGTTTCCTTCAACGCTATCACTAGCCTGTTTTCAGTCCAATACAAAGCTCTCAGCCAATGCATAAATAAAGGGGCCGCTTTGTACGATTTTGTTGTCATTATTTGTAAAATTTTGAACATGCAAGAAGTCTGTGAATAACCCAATTCATTTTCATTACAGTTGAAAAATGCGTATTTCAGACAAGTTGAAGAAATTCGCAGTCTGAAAGAGCAGCTGAATTTGAAAGATAAACGAATTCGCCAGCTGGAAGAAGAAATGACACTCATCAGGGATATGCAATGTGGGCCAGGAGAAAGCAATTGTTAAGGGGAACTAACTCAAGCCAATGGCAATTACTTACAAGGGAAGCAACTCTTGTAAGTAAAGGGCAGCAACTCTGGAGAATAAGGGTCATAATTGAAGCAGCTTTTGAACATGCAAGCAGCTTGTCCTTGTATGCATTTTCAAGGGAGCTAAAGCTAATTGTTATAAACTGTTTTGGAAGCACTTTCTATTCTCTCACTGGTTATGTGTAGAATTTTAGGAAACTTAAAGAGAATTTTTAAAAAGTAGGGCTTTTTAGAAAATTTGCCGTTGTTCACACAGTTGAGACACAAAATGACTCTGCTTCTTGAAATTTGACCCACTAAACTGCTTGACAGCACACGTCGTTTCTGTTTTAATGACGATTAATCATAGATACAGAAATCTGTATCGTTGTTGGACTACCAGTTACATGTATCCATGTATAATTGCAGCCTATTACTATTGCAAAATAAAAATGTGTAATTTCAAATTTTAGCCTAGCCAATTTTTGGGGTGAAGTAAACTGTTCGAGGCATGTAATAGGTGTAACATTATCTTCGGTCGCTCAACAGACATTTTTTAAATTCTAATTAGAAAGCTGTTTGATTTTTTCCGCTGCCATTTGGCTATCTTCTCTCGCTCGACACGGGATTCAGCATGACTGATGACTTCTGGGTATTTAATCTAGATCATTAGTATTCATTATCCTCATTTTGGTTTTACAAGTAGAAGTCATAAGATCTTTGACTTTATCGTCGTTTCACATAGTCTTCTCTTCCATCAAATTATGGATTGAGCAAAAGAAAGGTTTAGAAATTTTATAGGAATTCTCTGTAGACCTGGATTAGAATGAAAGTAATCTTTCAGCTCAACAAGCTCCTACATGTATGAAGTTAAATTATATATAATTCTTGCCAAACATAGTTCTTCAAAACTATGCAGTTTTTGTCAAAAATCCTACTGTTTTTTACAATTTTGTTCTAAAATTGATGCACTACACAATCCTAGTGTAACGTTTAAATTTTATTTCAATTGAAACAAATATGGTTTGACCTTTATTCTCAAATAAAAATAAATATACTACCATTTAAAGATTGATTTGAAAATCAGTTTAGAAAGGTAGATAAACAGTTTGTTTGTTTAATCTCTACTATTGTTTTAATTTGTTTTTTATTTTAAATCTTGTCTCTGTGAGTAAAGTCTGTCTTAATTACTGGAATTTTTTCAACTTTACAACAAAGTTAAGCATTTAAGTATTTTATAAATATTTTAAGTTAACAATGTTTTGTCTTCTGAATCTGATATGATATCTTCTTTTCTTTGTAATCAATTATTTAAACAAACAATTGTTTCTTTACCTCTTTAAACCCAATACAATTATAAATCTCTCATCTGTTTGACAGATCTTTTGCCAAATGAATAATTTTTGTGGAAATTTCCTTTACTCCCTCTGTCTATGGTTTAATTTTTCTGTTATATTGCTGTAATAGGCCTTTTAAAACCAAATGATTTACATAATCTTGTTCTTTCTTATGCATAAACATTTCCAATTGGTCAGTTTTTTGATAAGCAGTAGTGATGATAGTTTTTGATTGGCTGTAAATTTCTCATACACTTTCCTCTCTGTGCTCTCCTTTGTTTTGGTGAATAATCTCCTTTGTAAGAGACTCTGTGATTGGTCAACAATCTGGAACAGTGTTTTTGGTCATTGATTGGTTCATTTCAGCTTTTGCTTTGTAAGAGACTTGATTGGACAGAAATCTGAGATGCTGTGTTCTCTGATTTGTTAATTTCAGCTCATCCTTTGAAAGATAGGCTGTGATTGGACAAAAAATCTTGTACACTGTTTTGCTCTGTGATCTCTTTTTAGTCGGCTCCTCCAATGAAAGAGAGGTTGTGATTTGTTAAAAGCAATTGCTGTGAATACTGTTACACAATGCTGCCTGTGATTAGTGTTCAGTGAAAAGCTTTGGGGTGGTGAATGAAAATAATTATTAATATTTAATAATTATTTGAGTAAAACTTTTCAAAGAGAAAAAAAGGAATGGTAATAATACTTTAATTATTAAAGTGAGAAGTGTATATTTTGTCTCAATTTTTCTTCTTGTGTGTTTTGTTTCAAAATGCTTTAGCTGTTGTCAGTATTGTTCTTATTGGATTGAGAAAGTCTGGAAAGTTTTGTGGTTTAATTATTGCCCATACTTATCCTCCTTTTGTCCAATGAAATTTAGTCTATTTGATACATGTAGTATAAATATATTTATTACCCAGTTGCTTGTGTTCATATATACAATTTATTGGTACATATATGGCAATATATAGATTGTATGTATAATTAGAGTGTTTAGTTAAGTGAAAATTGTTTAGATTGACTTATATGGGGAGTACATTTACTGCCCAGGGAAATGTTTCACAATTTTTTTCTTAGAACGTCGGTGCTGGACAGGAAGTCTCCACATGAGTCACGGCGACACAACTTATAATTTTAATTTTGCTGTTACTGCATCTGGGGGATGTCGCAAATCCTTTGCAAAACTGTTGAAACGACAGTCGCACTGCTCAGTAGTTAGACAAATTTGCATGATCTGATTATCCGCGGTTACACCGGCAAAAATTGGTGGGTCTGATCCAGATCAGATTTAAGTTTGCGCTTGCACAGCGAAATTAAGATGGACTAAATCTGATCCAGGTCGTGTTTTGACCTACCAAATTTGATGGGTAAAAATTAACCCATGTTATTTTAGTCCACCTACAGGTGGCGTTCTTAGAATGTCGTGTTTTGAGTCGGCCAAGCCAACTGGCAGTGTGCCCGGATTCCAGCAAGGCTTGCTAGCAGGGTTGTTAAAAGTGCTGTGTACGGCAAACTGTCATTAATTATTAAACTATAAAAAGCAGGCTCTATTCCACATCAGAGCCGGCTCAGTTTAGCTCACATTTTTATGCTCATGTAACCGCGGCTGGTGTCATTGAAATTAAATCTTTTTATAGTGGAAAAACCAGGAATTACATATATTGCCTTGCAAAGCTTAGATATGCTTGTTTTAGGGCGCAGCCTCAAAAAATTAAATTGAAATTTTAATTACTCGTGTGTGAGAGTGTTTATGGTATATACATGTATATAGATATTTGATCCATACAGTATATATAGCAATTGATAAACACACATATACTATTTGTTGTAATTTTGTAATACCTGCCATACTGTTTTTTTTTTTTTTTTACATATAACTTGGTCACTTGTGACTATTAGTGTGAAGATTTGAATTTCTTTTCTTTTTCCCTCTTATCTAACTGTTTGTTTTGTTTTTGATTTGCTGAACAACATTACAACATCAAAATCTTGTAATTCATTATTTTTGGTGATTTTTTAAATCTGTTTCAATCTAATGTCCAACCATGACATTTTCATTTCTAAAAGTTGAACTCTTGAAAATTTAATTTAATTGCGGTTATCTTTTTTAAGTCAAACATTTATTTAAGTCCATACAAAAATTCCTGCCAAATTTATTTTATATTTGTGCAAACAATTTAAAAAAAAACATTTGTGAATAATGATTTTTGAGAAACGTTTTTGTTTTTTTCTTATTTAAAATCAGTAGTTCCTTCCATAATTGTGACAAAATTTTTGCATAAATATTTTTCTTAAATTACCTCTGAAATTGTATAATTGTACAATTTGGAATCAGAGGTTTGATTTACATGTTGCTTTCGTGGAATTACATGTTGTTCAGGACTGCGATGTAATTTTCACCCTGCATTACCATATATGGTAGTATGTTAATTGCAGTAGAACATAATCAGCCAATCATAACCCAGGTCTGCCATATTTGGTAAGATCAAGGGAGACAACTGGCCTATACAATAAATGTAAAAAGAAATATAGCTTGCATTTGGTGTCAATTTGGCTCTGAGACTTATCTGATTTATCTGCAATCAAGTTCAGTGCAATTGACTTTTAATTAAATTTTTGTTAAACAAAATATGTCTTATGTAATTGCTTTCCTGTTTCCATCTTGTGTATTTGATATTTGTTAAAATTATGCAAATTTTGATGCAAATTATTTCTTTGTGCCATTCTAACATGAAGATGAAAATTAAGTCTTAATCAAGGTTTAATTGTTTTTATCGGCAATTAATTTTGTAATTGTTAATTAATCATGCTTCCACAGTTTTATATGGCATACACTTGCTCTTTCTGTTAATGCTTCCAGGGGGCCGTTTTGAATTTTCTGTTATGTTGATCTGATCTGTATATAACGGCAGTGAGATCTGTATTGATTTTTATAGATGGCCCCTTATTTTTTACTTAATTCTTTTTTAATCTATATCACAATGAATATATGGTTCTGTGAAAATGTTTTCGTGAGCTGATTTAACTGAATGCTGTTAAACATAAAAGCTTTTAGTGAAAAATGTAGAATATAGAAAGAAATGTTTGAAAAATGCAGGGAAAATAAAATTGCTATAGATACACCTTATAAGTTGTTTTACCTTCATTTGTCTTCGTTTGATTTCTTTATTGATTTTATTTATGTGTAAGGGGTGTGCGTTTTTTTTGTTTTTTTTTAGTGTTTGACGGCAAAATCCCCTTCACTTGAGCTGTAACGGTTCAAGTCCCTTTGCCAACCTTAAATACTGGTACATATAAGGTTTATACTACCCTAAATGCTCAACAAATTCGACCTCCATGGACTCATGTCTCAAGTCATTTATTGAAGGTATTAATGTGAGATTGGAACTAAAACTTGTATTTTCTTGTAGCTTAAAGTTTGAACTTCTTAAAAATGTCAACAGTGTGTTTCTACACCTGTTAACCCTTGCATAAAATGTAGTTTGATAAGTGGTGAATGGGGTCGAATTTGTTGAGTATTTAGGGTATTAAAGGAAGTTTTCCACTGGCTGCAACCCTCTGGAGGGACGCGCCCTAGCTCCGTGGCCGAGCCTTGGACTGCAGAGACCCTTTCACTGTACCCGAAATAGGTTTGATCCCTGATGTGGACCTTGAGTATAAAAGGGAAAGTTTTCCACCTTACACTGGCAACGCAAATTAATAATGAATAATATGTCGTCATATAGGTGAAATACTCTTGAGTACGACGTAAACGCCAATCAAACAAAAGCCACCCTCTGGACAAGTACAATGTGTTTTCAGAAAGAACAAGGCTGCACACCGCTGAGAACCCATTCGTGAAGGACGACACTACTCAGTTTCCGTTTTATTTTATTAAATTTAACTCCAAACAGTAAAAGAAGTTTCGTTTATCTTTATTTCAACAAAGCATTGTCTGAACCCCAAATATCTGTAGATTTCATTGATTTGAATTTTTTTTGTAGACAAAATAAGGACTACCCTAAATGCTCAACAAATTCGACCCCCTCTACTACTTATAAAACTACATTTTATGCAAAGAGTAAGAAGTGTAGACATGCAAATTTGAAATTTTTATGAAGCCAGACTTTAAATTACCAGAAAATGTAAGTTTTAGTTCGAGATTCACACTTGAACACTCAATAAATTACTTAAAAGCGATGGACCATTTCTTGTAACTGCCCGGGCTTAGCTTTTACAAACACGACTGATTGATTGTGTTTGATTTAATTATGTATAAAATTAAAAAAATAATATTCCTGGACAGTACTCTAGGCAGATGGAATTTCTAAAATTAGAAAGTCGAACTAAGGATCAGGAAGCAGATTTGTTGTGGTGTCCTGCAAATAAATCTTTTGTGGCTGTATGCCGACTCTTAGGGTCATTTGGTTTCTTTCTGCTTATGGGCTATAGCTGGTACGCTGTCATATGAATAAAGTTACCTCAAATACGTCATAAAACACCAATCAATCAATCAAATATTATTTTGTTCATTTGAATTTAAAAATTTTGAGATGAAGAGCAAAAAGTATGCTATATATTGTGGCTTTTGTTTCAAAATTTATTCTGATAAAAATTTGAAACCAGGTACATATTGCCACCAACTTTTAATAAATTGCTCGTTAATTAAGTCGTGTAATTCGTTTATCATCTTGGTAACACAATAAATCGACCAGAGATGCGCACTTTTTGTTACCATAGGTAGCCTAATACGAGTGACTCTGAAAAGTTTACTTGTAGCCGAGCCGCTCGTCTGATGTTTTTTTTTTACAAGGTTTCCTCCTGATAAATTTCCACCACACCTGTGCCACTTACAATTTACAGTTGTCATAAAAAAGGAAGACGTCTGTATCAGACTGTCAATTTCTCTAAAAGAGTTTTATGTTTATAGCTAATTCTTGTCCCAGTTAAATGTTTTTAGCATTAACATAATTTATTGAAAAAGTATGTTGTAAAACCTAGATCATTAAAAATGTTTTAGAGCAAACATATTATTTAAGCTGTTTGTATACAATAACCAACTGTCTGGTGGTTGGTTCCTGCGTCCTAGTGCTCTCTGAGCTAAGGGGCATCAGGAAGCCAATTTGTTGTGGTGTCTTGTTTTGAGTTCTTGTCCTTGTCCCATAGCGTCCTTGTCTGTTGCCATTATTGTTAAGGATGGGTCCATGCAATCGATTTGATGCGGCATCCTGTGTTTCTGCCGGTACAAGTCCTGCACTGTCTATTGCCATGGCCATGATGGCAGTGTTGAGGTGGGTTCCTTTACCCGTTGGGCTTGCACCCCGTTTTAGGAGTGAAACTCCAATAAAACAACCAAAGAAAAAGTAGTCTTTTTCTAAACAAGAAGACTTGAAGTGTCTTGTTTGAGCGGCATTTAGAAGCTGGGTACATTACAAAAACAGTTTTTGCTTGAAAACGGTCTTAGCATCTAGGCTGAAATGCCGTTTACCAATATATCCAGAAGTTGAAAATCCATCTCAGTCATCAAGTTTTTGTAAGACTTGAAGTGGTCGAACAACAATTTTTGTTCATAAAATGACCCAGTGTCGTATTCTACGCAGAAATTTCTCACAAATGAAATATTATTATCCATCGTACAAGAGTTATAAAGTAGTTAGAGAATTTTAATAGGCTCTGAAAGGTTTTGATAAAATTTTGAAAGCAATTCATTGAAGATCGAGTTCTGAAAGATGTAACTCAACATTTTGGATGATTTTTGAATTGGTACATTGATGCTTATGTTAATGTCATGAATTGGCAACGCTGAATATATCAACAGTTGCATTTATTTGATTAGGGCTGTATGCAGTACTTAAGGTTAATTCACTCATATGATTAGGTGCCAACCCAACGGGTGAAAGAGAACACTGATCCTTAATGTAAATATCACTGGAACTAAACAAGACAGCGCAGGACACGTACAGGCTGTAACACAGGACGATCACATCAAATCAATTTAATGTTGTCCTAAGCTTACACAGGGCCTTTTATAAATGTATATTTAAAGTTGTAGTTGTTGTTGCAACACTATAATCTATGCTAGTATACAACAACTACAACTTTACATAAATTGGTAGCTGTGTTAGCTTAGCACAAGGACTTTAGCTCCCACCCAACAACCCGCAGCACTGATTGGTTAAATGTCTGTTGTTTATGTAAATATTTCCCAACGGTAAGACCTGGGATGGGTTGTTCAAAGCTCTGTCTCTTGCCAGCGAGAATAGCTCCTAAGTGAGCTAATGTTTTATTTTGTCAAACCGACATGAAATAAACTATATTCTTTTCTGTTCTTATATTCTGACAGGCCGTTAGAGGACATTGCGTCATCAAGAAATTGGAAGTCACGCCATCATTAAAGCAATAGTAATCTAGGTCGTCTATTGATACCACACAGGTAATCTAGGTCATCTCTTGATACCACACAGGTAATCTAGGTCGTCTCTTGATACCACACAGGTAATCTAGGCCATCTCTTGATACCACACAGGTAATCTAGGTTGTCTATTGATACCACACAGGTAATCTAGGTTGTCTATTGATACCACACAGGTAGCCTAATCTATTGACTGTTTTGTTTGGGGTTTAGCGCCATTAGCGTTCAAGGTTATTTCATTTATATGACTGCAACAACACTGGCATCAGGCAAGGATGGCTCTGGACCTAAAAATTGACTTCCTGATGCCCCTTAGTTCAGAGAGCACCAGAAACTCTTGTGGACCGCCCACCAGCTGACCATGCAAGTATATGAGGAATTTTGCGGGGTGCTATGGAGAACGCTTAGAACATTTTCCTGTGGTTTTTCTTTCAAGAACCTTCTACATGTGCTTGTGATATAAGTGGGAAACATACGAGTGGGAAACATACATAAACCAAGCTGAAAGATTTAAGTCAGAAATCAAATCTAAGGATTTCAACAAATTTTATTGTTGTAGAATCACCAAAGTTCTCTTCAAGAGTATAAATTTTATGTTTCATTTCTAAAATGTTACAAAAATATGACCTAAAATACGCTGATGTATACATTTTTCCTAACCCAACAGGGTTTTATTTCCGGCGGATTGAATAGAATCTGATGCTTTTATTTATCATTTTTTTTACTTCTATAATGTACAATACTTATAATTATATTGTTAACATGTTCTTCTTGTTTATTAATATTTCTCCTCTGGTGAATAAAATATAAAAATAAAATAAAAATAAAAACAGAATGTTCACCAAAACTGCTTCTCTAGGTTATTTAAATTGTCCAGAATACAGAAGTATTTATCTAGAACTAAGATCCACAAAGGATCCAAAGGTTGCTGTCCAAGATCCTATTGCTTTCCAAAAGAGTTTTTCTGACATTCTGATTGTGCTACAAGAAGTACTTGCCCCAAAGAACCTGTCCAAGGTCCACAAATCATTGTTCTTTGTCCAATCCTGGACTATTGTGAATCTTTTGATGGAGTCTGATTTTTCATTATTTCAAGATGGCAGCGATGACCTTAAATGGCGCTTATATCAAATCGGTATCTTTCATGTGCATTCATACTTGGTTTCTTACTTCTGACACAGTCCTTCCACAGTTAACATTTATCTTGTAGTTCACAAAGGACATTGTACATATAATCTTACAGTATTTTCGTTTTTTGGGAAAACATTCTCTTAGACTTAGAACAGATTCTAGTTTTGAAAATTTTGCAGACTGTCACATGTACCCGGCTTGCAGACAACCCTCAGAGGCAGGCACCGAATTGCCAGCAGTAAATGTCAGTCCCCTTAACCACAAAGCTAAAAGGCCTTCTTACTGCTGCTGATTGATTGATTGATTGATTGATTGGTGTTTAACGCCGTGCTCAAGGGTATTTCACTTATATGACGGCACTGTATTCCAACAACAGACAGCGACTCTTAACACAACCATAAAACGTTTAGTAACTTTTCAAATATTATGTTAATGGTCACTTTCTAAATGACACACAGATATTTCATCTATAATCTTGCAGGTCACAAAGGTTTCCGAACAACAAAGAACACAGAGTTGTACTGGTATGTTAGCATGGAGTGGACATTTTGTGTGTAGGTCGACTTGACATCAACTTCTTCTTTCTGTGAAAAAAAAAGAGACACAAAATAAATACAGGGGACAGGCACACAAAATCTAAAATGACTAAATGGCTTAATCCACCCGTTTCTATAGTTTGGCGCCGTAAGTTATTTAAATTGTACAATACAGATTCTTTTAAGCAATAGTATATTGATTGTTTGGTGTGTAACCCAAGAGTAATTCACTTATACGAACTCAAGGCGTTGTACTTCAGTAATTACCACACTAGCAATGCCATAATTAAGGTTATTTCACTTATATGACGTCGTGCCAGTGAAGAAAACCATCAAACCCAATGCTGGCAACATAGAAGACTTGCCAACACACTCACAGGACTAAAAACAGGACACCACAACAAACCCGCTTTCTGATGACGAGAGCAACAGGCCATGAAACGTGCAGTGTTTTGCTCTTAAGGGACTAGCGAGTTTCGACCAGATTTTACTATTTCCACATAATTTTATAGATATATGCCCATTTTTAATTGGTCAAAGTCAGCACTACGGAGAAGGAGTCATTATGAATATCGGTAGAGGCGTCGCACAAAGACTTTAATAACAAATGTAGGGGCTCACACAAAAAAGCTTTTTTTTAATGCTAATATTTAACCGGTTTTGAACTTTTGTCTCTTGCAAAATATTATCTCCACATAAATGGCAGCTTATTTTAGAGATTTTCTTCTAAAATATATACTTTTATGCCACCCTGAAAAAAGTAGGGAACACAGATTTATTTCTTTCATTGGGGTTTTATGTGGTACTTAAAGTTATTTTACTCAAATGACGGCGTGTCAGTCCAATCGGTGAAGGAAACCACTCTAAACGAGGCTGGAAAGGTGAAGTGCACGACACAGTGCATTTACAGAACAAAATACAGGACACCAAAACAAATCAGTGCCCCTTACCCCAGAGAGCAACACACACGGAAGCAGGCTGATAAGTTTAGAGGCACGGAATTTTGCTCAGCTCGCAGCATCAAAGTGCGATAAATGCACACGTTTTAATCGAATTATGAAACAGGCAGGATAACAAACCTCAAATTGGAATCCAAATTTGAGAATAATGGATCGGATTTCATCATAACTCAGTTCTATTGAGCTTTCACTTGGAAGATCGGCAAAATGGTACAGCAAAGGACCTGGAAATACAGTCAGAACAAAATTAGTGATTGATTGACTTTTAACACTTAAGGTTATTTCACTTACATGTATACAACCATACAAGGTGGTGTGTTCTTAATAATATTCTGGCAGACAACAGAGAAGAAGACTTCACAAACAACGAAATGTAAAATCCATTGGCTGATTGGTGTGCTTCAGGTTATTTTCGCTCAAATCTCGATGTACATGAACAGTTAATAGCCACACTAACACAACCACAGACTATGAAGTGTTTTGCTCTGTTGGAAATTAACCTTCATCCAGTGCTAAGTAAAGACACCGTGCACCAAACATACTGGCGTGTGGTTGGGTGGGAGCCTCATGTGCCCTGGTGCTCTCTAAGCAAAGGGGCACAGGATGTCGATTTGTTGTGGTGTCTTCTTTTTTATGTTATGTTACTGTTTCGTCCTGTCTGGCATGTTGCCAGCGTTTACGGGGGTTTCCTTCATCGATTGGGCTGGCATGCCGTCATATAAGGGAAATAACCTTGATTTTGCGTAAAACCCCAATCAAATAAAAAAACAAACATACTGCCTAACACAACGTAGAATTTATATAGTTTGTTTGTTTGATTGAGTTTTTTAGCCGTTCTCAAGGTTATTTCACTTACATGACGGCGTGCCAGTCCAATTGGTGAAGTAAACCAACCTAAATGACGCTGGCAACATGCCAGACAGGACCAAAGATTTTCATAAAATAAACAACACAGGAGAACACAACAAATCTGCATCGTGTGCACTGCACCTCCATCACAGGAGACTTCCACTCATTGGACCACCCACTAGAATTTATTAATTGGTTAAGAATGATTAGATCAGTGTTCTCGTGGGTATTTTACAAAATGCCCACTTTGCAATGGCGGTGCTTGGGGGAACATAAAAACTGCCCACTGATTTCAGAATTCACTACAAACTTCTCTTATAATCTCATGTATACCAACTAACAGAGCTCAAAACTTTGCATACGTTATATGTGTTGTAACGCCCTGTGGACCTAAGGTACTAGCCGGGTTCAATCCAACTCTTCGGAGATTGAGTCTAGTAGGATATGGGCATAACAATCTTTTACAAATTTATAATTAGCTTTACAATAGATAGACAAAATAATCAATGCGACACAGTGTTTATGTCAAACATGCTACTTAAAGAGCATGCGCAAAACAAAGCATATGTTAAAATTTGGTCAACTTACAAAATTCCTTCATTTGATTTTCTTAAGTCCTTTTTACAGACGCTAGATCCAACCTTAACATGTATATATAACTGTAAGTTTCCTTTGTATGGCTGAGCCGCTACAGGGATTACGGGGTTGTTTTTTTTACGAGGCTTCTTCTCGGTTTTACACCATAAATGGGCAACACAAACTGGTCATATAAGTATAATACCCTTGAGTAGGATGTCAACAAATCACATATTCGACTCCTCAAAACTTACCTAAATTGACCCAGTACCCTCCTGGTTTTAAAATGTTCCATATGGTTTCTATGTAAGCAATAACATTGTGAGCTGTGTCCAGGAAAAATACAGTGGCCACACAGTCCCAACATTCTGTACGTGGAAACAATGGATTGATTTAGTTTATTGTTTATTTTCTGATGCTAGATCAGAGCACTTTCCATATTATATTTTAAGGACCCGTACGAACCATGTAAACAGCTTTATTGTGGGGGGAAAACTGTGTACACCCATGAAATCCCACGACCTTTCGCGGTAGCTGGTAGACCAACGTAAATACAAACCGAACGAGCACTTGAACTCGCAGACTCAGAGGTGAGGGTTATCTGTGGATCGCAAGCCTACACTCTAAATATGCCCTCTTCGCCCCTAGTCATAAAGTCTAATTGGAAGTGCAGGGCCCATAATGTTGGGATTCGCATCACATTTTGAGATACAAATAGAGCTTTCTGCGATACTTTCTCGCTTTGTATCGCTATTTATTGGTATGCAAAGATACACAAAAATTATTTTGATAGCATTTTTTATTATTTTTTGCTACTCAAAAATTTTACAACATTTCGGACCCTGGAGTGATACAAGACTCTTTGTTTGATGCCGTACTTACGGTTAGTTCACTCACGTGACATATGGCCGTGCAATAAGTGATGGAAACCACCGTAAAGGACACTGCCAATAAACTAAACACTGGTTATGGAATTAACCACGCTAAACAACACTGGTAACACAGAAGAAACCACATAAACATTATATTTATTGGACAAAAACAGGGCATCACAATAAACCAGCTTTATGATGACCGTTAGCTTGATTTATTGATTGATTGATAGGTGTTAAACGCTGTGCTGCTCAAGGGTATTTCACTTATATGACAGCGCAGTATTCCGACAGATGACAGCGACTCTTGTGTTTTTGCTGTTGGAAAGATAATGTTCCTCCAGTGCTATTTATAACAGTATGAATATACCCTAAATGCTCAACAAATTTGACCCCTCTACCACTTAACAAACTACATGCAAAGGCTTAGAAGTGGAGAAAAAGCAATCGTGACATTTTTATGAAGTTCAGATTTAAAGCTGCCGGACAAATAAGTTTTAGTCCAAATTTACATTGATTAATTCAATAAATTACTTAATACTTGTGCCCTTATGGTAGTCTGGAAACATACTGCCCATAGCCAGAGGGTCCGACAACACAGTAGACACCACAATACATTTACAGGACAAAAACAAGACACCCTAATAAATCAGCTTCTTGTACCGTTTAGCTAAAAAACAAACAACAACAACACATGAGTGGTTGTCGGCTCTTCTCATCTGTTCAAATTTGAAACTCTGGGCTAATTAAAAAAGCAACAAGTTTAGTCTCACCAGGCTCTGTGTAAACTTCAAGAAAGTCTCCTGCCGCCATTGAAAAGTCTGAGTCCTCGGGAAGGTCAGCTGGGCTGATGTCAGGAAAGGTCACAGCCTCGATCTGGTGACTCGAGGATTTTAGGTTGATCCAATTGTAAACCCATGGGTAAAGTTTAAAGGAATTCACTTCTCGACATCTGTGAAAATAACAAATGTAACACTCTTTAATTATTCAAATTGTACTTTTTTTTAATCGGTGGTTATTTTGTCGGTAACTCTAAGAAATTTCATTTCATGACATCTGCAAATATAATCATTCCAATATCCTTATAGTACAAAAGACTGTTGATATCTCTTTAATTGGTTAAATGATTGATTGATTGATTGATTGGTTTTTAACGCCATGTTCAAGCGTGTTTCACTTTCACTGTTACAGTAGGCGGTGACTAACCACCAAACTATGTGAAGTCACTTTTAGCGTTACCTCTGTTAAAAAGATAATGTTCTTCCAGTGCTAAATCCCTTTGATTGTTAATTTATTTTGTAATGAAGGATGTTTTAATTCTTCAAATAGGAAAAATTAACAATTAAAATTTCACCACATTACGCTCTTTAAAAATTCCTCAAGCAACTTCTATCCAGTGTGGTAGAAAAACATTAAACTTGGCAAAACACATAACAATACTTTCTCATCTTATTATAAGAATATAACAAGGGGTGATTCACTAAACAACTTAAGACAAACCTAATTTAACTAAGGAATTTGTCACAAAATAAAAAAACAAACTTACTTATTGAGCACAAAATTTGACGCGAACAGCATAAACAGACTCCACTCGTTTCCTTGGCAACTGAATCCACATTTGGCAAGTTCGTAAGATAGTCGACCGAGGCCAGCTCCGGGCACTAAAACGTAAACACTTGATGGATCACTGGAGGGGGAAGAATAAAGTCTAATAAGATTGATTGATCAGGGGTTTTACACCGTACTTTATGTTATTTCACTCATATTACGGCATGCCAGCCCAAAGGTTGAAGAGAACAACTTAAGCGACGCCGGCAATAAAGAGAACGCCACAATAAATTCAGCTTCCGGTTTCCTCTTATCTCAGGGCACAGGAAGGTCCCACCCAACCACCCTGTCTTCGATTTTGTGTTGGCCCTATGGCTATTAGGGCAGTATGATTCTAGATTATAATCATGCTGTCATACTGTCTTAGCACTGGAGGAACATTATCTTTCCAACAGCAAAAACACTAAAGTGACTACAAATATTATGGTTGTGTTATGAGTATCTGTCTACTGTTAGAATACAGCGCCGTCATATAAGTGAGTTAAATACCCTTGAGTACGGCGTTAAACACTAATCAATCAATCAAGTCTGTGTTGTACTCCTTGCGAGAGATAACCACCTTCTCAAAATATATAAGAGAAAAGAATGTAGCCTAAAAAGCAGTAATAAGACAATGAAAGTTTAAAGACACATACATATAGTACGCACCCCAAAATTGCGTTATTACAAAATCATAGGAGTTACCGATATTTTTCTCAAGAGGCTTCTGTAAATTCCACCCCCAAATTTGTTGGTTAAGTGAAAGTTGAAAACAAATTTAAAACCAAATTAAAACTAAAAATTCCGCCCAAATAGTCAAATGAGGAAGCCACACCCAAAATGTTGACTCCGTGGTTGGGTCAAGGCTTTGTTGATTCACATGAGCAAAACAACGGCCAACCCTCTTTGAGAATGATTGTTTGTTTGTTTGTTTGATTAGTGTTTAACATTGTACTCAAAGGTATTTCATTTATGTGATGGCGGATTCTCCACTTCTTAATCCTCTCTACTCAATACGGTGGAAAACCGGGAGGAAACCTTGTAAAAACTGCCCCCGCAATTGCCGAAGTCACCTCGTGTGACTCCCTCATATACCTCAGGTCCTCTGGGAGACTCGAACCCATGCGGTACATCGAAGGAGGATCTGCAGTCAGACGCGCTAACCACTGAGCCACGGCACGGGCCCTCTTTACGAATGAATTCAAATTACAAGCCTTGTACCAATTCAATACTTTTTATTTCAACTTAACTGTTTTAATTTATGAACAAGCTTTTAAAAAATCAAGGTTATCAGAATTTGTTAAATAACCCAAGTTTAGGTGCGCATGTGACATTTGACAGGGGTTTTGTGATTGTAAGGGTTTTCCCAGGATAGCGCACACTTGCTTGATTGATTGATTGATTGATTGATTGATAGGGGTTTAAATCATACTGAAGGTTATTTCACTTTATGACGGCATGCCAGCCCAATGGGCGAAGGGAGCCACCCTAAGCAACATTGATTGATTGGGGTTTTACGCCTCACTTCAGGTAAATTCACTTATATAACTGTGTGCCAGCCCAATGGGTGAAGGGAGCCATCCTAAGCAACATTGATTGATTGGAGTTTTATGCCTCACTTCAAGTCAATTCACTTATATATCTGTGTGCTAGTCTAAAGGGTGAAGGGAGCCACCCAAAGGAACACTAATTGATTGGGGTTTTACGCCTCACTTCAGGTCAATTCACTTAAGTTATATAACTGTGTCCTGATGCCCCTTTATAGCTAAGAGAGCACCATTACACAGGAATCCTGCCCCTTGTTCCTTGCAGTGTATTATACAATGAAGTTTTACAGCAGTAGTTTTCTTTGTAATTCGTTTTTTGTTTAGTTTATTTTATACTATTGAGGAGCAATAGACCTTTCCCTTATCAACAGAGTGCAAAGACTGATTTTTAATAATTTAAAAAATATTGATTTCAAAGTTGCTTATAATATTTTAAGTACCTCTAGTAAAGCAATAGGTTTGATAAAGACAGATCTAAATATATCCAAATTACAAAAATAGAAAACTGTCAAAATACAGCAAATTGCTGTTCTCGCCATCTGCTTAACTTACCGATCTTTGGCTAGAAGTCGATCACAAATTTCTTTGATCACAGGTTGATAGCACTCAGTTCTCTCCCTTTTCCCAGCTTCGCTCCAGTCTCGAGAAAATTGTTTTAGTGTTGTTCTGACCTTATCCATGTCAGATGATGTGGGTAATAATTTGGGTTCTACCTGCAACATAAAACGAAACCAATTTTTTTACTTTATTTATTTTCTTCTTTTTATTTTATGTTGTGCAGAGAATGCCTGAACATTAAAGAAAGAATATTTAAACAATTGCTCTTGTAGACTTATTTTGATAAGCTATTTGATCAACTAGGATTGTTTGTTTGATTGGTGTTTTACGTTGAACTCAAGGTTATTTCACTTATATGACGGCGTGCAAGCCCAATCGGTAAAGGAAACCACCTTAAACGATTCTGGCAACATGCAACACAGGACAAAACATTTACGTAACATTTACAAAAAAGGACACCACAACAATTCGCCATCCATAAAAATCCCTCTAGCCCAGAGAGCACAAGGGCACGAGAGGCTCCCACCCAAACACCCACAATGAACAAGGAAAGGGATTTCCATATAAACTAGAAAATAAGTTTTTGTACTCTTGCTGAAATGTCATTTAACATAATATGTTTATTTTTTGTTTTCACTTGTTTTTTCTTTATAAGTGCCCTAAATCTCATCTCTTTGATAATTTGTTGTTTGATTGTTTATTATGATGTCCTCATTGTGCAAAGATCTTCATAGTTCATATTATTTATTTATTTCTTTAATTGGTGTTTAATGTCGTACCTGAGAGTCTCTCAATTAAATAACGACTCTGCGTTGCTTGTGTATGGCAGAAAACCGAGAAGAAACCTCGTAAAAAACACCCTCTTCCTCCAAATCTCATATCAATAGATCAACACATATTAGTACTGGATATGTGTTCCACAAAGATGTCCTATGGGGATTTGCAGGTAAGCTCCGGAAACAAAACGTGACAGACATGCAGACGTACAGTTGTACAGACGGACATCCGTACGGATGGAGCCCACTTCTCCCATGCCAACTTTACAGTCTCTATAAACCAAATATTTTTGGTTTTTAATGGGAGCCTGTTTCACGATAATGTAAATTTTGAGAAAGCAAAGAGCATCCCTGAAAATTATAGCTTAATGTTTAAACTGCCTTACGTCAGAGGTTGTACCAGGGCACAGGAAGCTCCCGCAAACCACCAGTGCAATCTGTTCAGTTGGCATGATGATTTGTTAATAATGATGTCTTCAATTCAATAGATGTCAAAAATCATCACTAACAATTACAGTTTATGTGATGCTTGTCCTGAGGAAAGCGTCTTCATTTTTGTACCATTTGGAATTTGTCTTGACGATTACCAGCCTATACCAGTTCTTTTGCATAATCTGATGTTTATTTGTCATACGTTTATCCACAGCTACACGTAACTGTTTACAATATGACTTATTTTGGCTCACATTTTTGTGTGTCCCAAGATCTCTGTTTTCGAACATGCCCTCTGTCTGTCCTAGAATCTGATTGATGACATGTTGATTGTGATCGATGCATGTCCGTATCAAGTCCAAATGGTCCAAGTAGTTAGGGATTAGTTCCTTATAATGGGCAGACAACTCATGGTAGCATTTTTCAGATTTTTCAACTCGCCTCAATGAATAAGATCTGAAAACAAACACGAACCATAAATTATTTTGAAATTCCAATGATAAGGTCTGGTTGGTAGTGTCATTTACTAGAACGTTTGCTTCAAGGCATACCAATGCGAATTTGTGAAAACAGATGATGGGCTTGGGGCAATTGTTTACTGGTAGTTGTGTTGTTGGTCCCAATATTGATTAACGAGAAAATCTTTATTTGCTTGGAATCAAAAGTAGCTGGAGTACATTGTACATCTACCCCTGAATAATTTGAGGCGTTGCTTTATAAGATGACATATAGGAAATTGGGCCATATAGGGGTACGTGTATACTTTTCATTTATCACAAATCTGCATAGTATAATTCCCATCCTAAGACGCGAGTCTCTGAGGTTGTGTATTTTTGTAGCTCGACTTTTCTCACATATATAATTGAATACAAAGTTAGCTGTTTAAATTAGCTGTAATTTCGTTTTTAAAAAAAAGGGTACAAAAATGTCTTCCATTCAGTTGTCAAATCTCGATCATTAACCTGTAGAATCGGAATGCGTTCTGAATTCTTTGGAAATTTTCTCGCTCCTTTTCCTCGTCTTGAGTTTCGATATAGCTTGGTGGTGATGTGGGACTGTTTTTCTCGTTTACTAAATTATCTACGTTGAGAGAAGTTGTTGTTGTCGCTTCTTCTGTCGCCATCATTGCGGAGCTCTTTCGTTTTGGAGATACAGAAGGTCGCAGTGCAGTCTAATGTGCGTCTTAATGTCCCTTTAAAAAAAGTAATGTCAAGACCAAATTGCTTCTCTCGCTTAAAATGCTGTTTCTAAGAATCTTATGTTTTCTTCTTTTTTAAAGCTTACACAATTTAATTAGTCTCCAAACTCAATCAACCAATCACTTCCAACCAAGCAACCAAAATATCAATCAACCAATCATCGAACCAATCAATCAATCGATCAGAGATTCACCACAGGTTTACATGACTAATTGTATGTTATCAGTTCTGAAAGAAACTGTTTATTTATGTGTAATTGTTAATTATATGATGGTGGTAAATGAGGGAGAGCTATTAAACTCACACAAGTCTTTAGAGCCCACGAATCAGCGGCTACTAGAACTTACTTGTACACCACTCGGAAGTCCTCGAATGTACAGCGCACATCATCTCTGACGTGATACGATCATGGCCATTTTGGCCGGAACTTTTTCATAGCCTTGGAAAAACTGCCGATGTAGACGGATTGCATAATTTACTCCTAAACTAAACTTTGTCAACCCCATGTTTGCTAATTATGTTTTAATATGCATACGGCAGTATAAAGGCCCCGCCGAATAAAATGTAGGCCTATCATTTTGGGGCATATTCATACACTTATCACGGCCGAGCTCAAGTCGGTTTTCCACTAGGCGAATATATTCATGCAAAGCGAAATTATCGCCACGAAAAAAAAAAACTAGCCAGCGAATTTATATTTTCCACTTCAACATTAGCTGTATCGATTTTGCGAATTGTCACATGTATTGGCTGGTATCTTTAACAAGGGCTGCTGTTAATGTGGGAATGTGAGATTTTTACTTGTATAGATTGTAATGGTGATTGTTGCTGACTTACATTTGCTAAATTAACAAGGTTAGTAAAATTCATGCTACTGTTATTTTCCATCAAGTGCTGTAACAGATTTATGTCAATGGTGGCAATTTTGCCAAAGCAAGGCCGGGTTGTTATACCATGTGACTTTTTTTTTTTTTACATCTAATCGGTTTGCGCCAATATTCGCCTCAAAAAAGTAAAAACAGTTCAAACTCACTTTTTCGCCGCAGTGAATGACCAGCGAACATGATCACGTGACAGAAAATTGAACAGCGCAAGCGTAAGTTCGAAAAGTTTCGCTTCGCTCGAATAAATTCGCCTAGTGGAAAACAGGCATTAGAGAGGACAGCGAAATAAAGAGAAAGCACGCAAGGTTTTGCTGAATGTATCAAATGAACAAACAGATATTTTAATGTTTAATAACATTTGCTGATGCAGCATCATATATACGCCTGAATAAATAAATTACCCAACCGCTATTGGAAAATATTAGAGATTATAAGAGATGTAAGACGAGAGAAGCTAGTTGGCAAGTACGCTAATGAATCAGCGGCCATAACAAACCATTTTAAGGGAAGATATATATATCAGTATGGTTTACAACACTAGCTTTCCGAAGTGCCGATTCCACCAAGTCATTTTTGGACTTTTTAAGCAAAAATTTACAAAAATTGTCTTTTCAATTTGTTTTCCGGTGGTTGCGGAGAGCGCGGGGCGGTTGTTTCGATGTTTCTTTCCTGTTTTCCACCATACCCGAGAACCACAAAGTCTTCTTATAACAGAAATACCCTTGAACACCAATCAAATAAATTAATACATACGTTTTTCGATTAAACTTTTCTGGAAACCCTAAGGCAACCCAGAAAGTTGCACACTGGACTACGATCCTCTACAATTTACGTGACACACACATGGCATATATTCTAGTTTAACATCGCCTATCTCCGGTACCTTCCGCCCACCTCCGATTATCGGCTTTAGTTAATGACAGTCCATTTCTTAGTCCATTAGTGGTATTTTTACCTCTGCAGACAATACTTGTATCGCATGTAGATAAACGTATCCTATAGGACATCAAGTGCATTTTGCACCAAT
>JAVFBZ010215708.1:0-12796 GCA_032466195.1 Katharina tunicata
TGGTAGCCCTGTATTCTCGGCAAACTGTTCTCATCAGGGCTGTGTGATAGGCCTGTACTCTCGGCAGACTGTTCTCACAAGTTATGTGTGGTAGCCCTGTATTCTCGGCAAACTGTTCTCATCAGGGCTGTGTGATAGGCCTGTACTCTCGGCAGACTGTTCTCACAAGTTCTGTGTGATAGGCCAGTACTCTCGGCAGACTGTTCTCACAAGTTCTGTGTGATAGACTAGTACTCTCGGCAGACTGTCCTCACAAGTTCTGTGCGGTAGACTAGTACTCTTTAGCACATTTATACGTTAACATAATTGACTCGCTTATTGGTAACATTCGAAAGACCATTTTGTTTGTCAACAAAAAGATCACGCTGACGACCAAATTCAAACAAATGAAAAATATTTTTGGGAAATTGTAGCTGCAGTTCGAGTTTTTAACACTTCGAATAAAACATTTTAATAAACACTACTCATAGAATTTAATCAATTGCACAAAACCCATTTTAATAAATGGCATTATAAATGGCATACATCGTCCTGGACAAAGGGCACATGTCACTGCTTTAGATATTATATAGCCCTGAAGCTATGAACGGAAGACAAATTTTGGAATCTTCACAGGAATCATGTTGTTATTGGCCAGAGATGCACAGAGGCATCAGAAATCGGCCAACAGCCAACATAGATGTTGTAAAGTGTCCCACCACGGAGGAAGAAAGTTATCTATTGTAAATAATATGCAAATGACTAATATTTTATTGTTGTGCACCACGGTTAACCATACAAACGTAGAGTAGTGCATGTGAAGCATCGCTGAGGTAATTAGTTTATCGTTTGTCCCCTTACAGTATCCTGATATATAGATTACAGTCCCCTTGTTTTTACATTGGCTGTCGTCGGTGGAGATCGCGTTGGTTGCTACGAGATTTCTTCCCGCTTATCCACGTAACACCTGGGAGGCAAGGTTGTCATATAACGATATAAGTGACAACTTTAAAGACAAATCAAACAAATAAACCACCATTCAGACTGATGAAATAAGGTGAAGTGGGCCATTCAGTGTGATGCTCTGGCCGAGCAAGGGACCACATCTCACGGAAACTATTTGAGACTGCTTGCAATGACGTATTATTTTATTAGCATTATTGTGACAAATAGACCTACTTGCTGCTTTAAGCGATAACCCTATGCCATTTGGCCTTTTCGATGCGAACGAGAGACGCAATGGTGTGCTAGGGTTAAATTATGTTTCTGACTAATGTAATTTATTATAGAGTTATTGTATGATTGTTAATACTTTAAAGATAAGCTTTATCAAAGACCTTTGTCGGTAAGATTAATAAAATTAAAAGGAAACTGTGCAACGGAAGCCTGTAAAATTGTTTTTGTAGGAGAGCAAATCAATTGTTCACAGTGGCAAGTAAGTACCGTAGACCAGTTCCGAATAAATACCAGTTCACAGAGATTAAACTATGTACCGCTAAGGCCTTAAAAACAGGAAATTCTTGTTGTGTAAGCTACTGTACAATGTATATATAATGTATTACTATAATCAGCGAGATTAAGCGAGATACAAAGTGGGGAATAGGAAATGCCACAATAGTAATTATTAAACATGGGAATGTACTAAATGACCAAGAGTTTGTTGATAGTTAGGTTCGAGAAAGAATAGAACATTTTAGTAGTTGGGCAAAAGATTATTCGGCATTTACATACCCAATAAAGTTTAAAATAAAGTTAAGTAATTGGTCGCTAATAAGCTTCTAAAGCTAGCATTTAAATACAAGGTTTTTGTTTGTGTTACATACTTAATTGATCAGCTCCTAGCCTCCGAGAGACCCAACCTTTCTTGTAGCTTAATTGTTTCTTTCTTCCTTTTTTTATGTTTTTATTTCGCTATCAAATAAAATATCCGTTATCGCATTCATGCATATACCCACTCGTCGCCAGCCTAAGAAGGTCAGAATTCACTCAGTTAAGTAGTTCTATGTGTAATACAAGGGAGTCTATCCTATTGTAACCAACATTAAAACTTCAGATGCATACAGAGTTACTGCCCCTTATTTAAACCAGACGCGTTAATGTTTTACTTTTCTTTGACTAGTACTAGAGCTTTACCTTGATACATTCAGCATTACTTCATAACAAGGTCGCCTTTATTTCCTCTATTATCACAGCAGTTAGATAATTATATACAGTTCGATTCCGTTTGCTGCAAGAGCAATAATAAATTTAAGCATGTTTAAATACTGTATATATGTTCAAGAAGTTGACTTGATTCTGCTGACCAAATTCACCACTAGCCTTATTTGAAATAAAGAAAAAAGCCGTATTTCAAGGTAAAGATTGCATATCTGTTATGTTGAATCTCTTAGAGGACCTATTTATACACACATTGGCAGAAATATAAGATTATAAAGATAGTGCCATAGATAATGTCACTCGTTGAGAAACTGTCAGGTGTACAGTATACAATTGGTCAGCATGACATTGACAGCTCGCTTCAAATCTTAATAGTTTCAAGATCTCATATATTTCCGAAGTTATAGTTCGGGCAGACTCCTTGCGTTTTCCCGCATTGGGGATTGAGTGTCTACACTATTGTGTTGATAGTTTGCTAATACTTTTGTCGAAGCCACATTAAGAGAGAAAGAGAAGCTGTCATTTCGATAAACAATTTTGTATTATATTGAGAGATAAATTCTGACTTGTGGGGAGGTATCAGCTGCTGGATTGTGTTTTTGGTTCTTAGATAAGGCTTAAATGTGAACTGCAAGTGAAACGAATAACCTACTGGTTATGTATTCATTCACGGGTTAATTGAGAAACTGCAAATGAAAATTGCATTGTGTTTTGAATTTGAGCTAATTGAGAAAGTGTGAGATTACGCGGCTGCTGGATCGTGTTTAAGACTATAAACCTGAATGAAAGCTAAGAGTGAAACCAGTGCTGGATTATGTTTTGATTCAAAGGATAGTTGAGAGACTGCAAGTGAAAACGGTTACCGCATTGTATTTCGACTTAGAGCTAATGTAGACACTGCATGTGAAAAAACATTGTATTTCGACTTTAAGCTTATTTAGAAAACTGCAAGTGAAAACGGTTACCGCATTGTGTTTCGACTTTGAGCTAATTTAGATACTGCATGTGAAAAGCATTGTTTCGACTTTGAGCTGATTTAGAAACTGCATGTGAAAACGATTACCGCATTGTGTATCAACTTTGACTTTATTTAGACAGTGCAAGTGAAAACGGTTGTTTGAGTGTGTTTTTGACTCTGATCTTAAATGAGGCACTGCAGTTGCAAAACACTCCTTGGTCGTGTGATTGACTCTTAGCTTAATCAAGAAACAGCTATCAGTGTTACAATGACTAGTTTAAAAGAGATTTGTTCGGGGTTACCTCTGGACTCTTTACCCCCACCTCGCGCCCGGGATGAGTCTCTACCTCACGCCCCAAAACGCACCCCACATCTTACCCCAGGAGAAGAAAGGGTAAGTTAAGCTTTTACATATTACCAAGTATATATATGATGCAGGAACACATTCATTTTATATGTTATTTTCAAAATACGAGAACTTTCATTATTTTTTTCAGAGGTATTATCAAACGTTTTGATGACGTTATTAGCTGTGTAATGTAATATGACACCTGTGCCTCAAATGGCAACATCTACAAATAAGCCAGATTCTTTTTCTAACAAATTATTCTACAAAAGCTGGTCGCAATATTCTATAAACCAGTATAAACTTTGAATGATTTGAGCCCACACAAGATCAACGTTGTCATCATTCTGTTCCATTTATAGTTGCTACAGAGAAACTTACAGAGAAAGATGACATGTTGCAATAAACAATATATTTTCACTTTGTAATTTCATCATCAGTTAAAGGTACTATACCGCAGATGTAAAATCTATAATGCCGGTTGCATTATATATTTTACAAACTTTATTATTATTTTAATACGGTATATCGCACATTCTCGAAGTTGATATTTTCTGAAAGCTTATACTTTGGGCCATACTAGAAAAATATAGAAAACCCGGTTTAATTCGTTTTAGTCGATTTTTGGCCGAAATTCTGCGGTATAGTACCTTAACGGTAAAATGGTATGTTTTACTGGTGATATATGTGTTTAGCTCATGACGGCATAATAAAGACTTGAAAATGTAATGTTATATCCTACGACCGGATCAACATGATTCATGAGTTCTTTGTTGCAAGTTTCTCTAAATCTATATTACAAGAAATTGATATGTGGAGCTACTGGCTTTACGAATAAAAAGTGTAAACATTAGAAATCCGTTTTTATACTTTTATTCCAGTTAGCCTTAGAGAATGCACTTCGATATTTCCCTGCTCGTTTTCATTCTGATTTGGCGCAAGACTTCGCTGATGAGCTGAGGAAATACGGCCACATCTACATGTATAGATTCCGTCCACGTTTAGAAATAAGGTATGTTAGGTGCTCACTTAACTGAATACATCACTGTCTTTTTCGCGTGTGGCCCAAAATGTGCTTGTAAACCTTACAGGCGTTTTTTTTTTTTTTTTTGTGTGCGTGTGTGTTTCTGTTCGTGTGTGCTCAACTCGCGTGCGATCGTGTGCGCGTGGATCCTTCATCGTTTTCTTTGTACACCTCATCTCCCTTTTTTTGCGTCAAATCTTTAATTGTTTCCATGGGTTTAATTTTTCAAATGAAGCCTCCCTTGTTTTCGTGTCTCTGTACAACTTACAAAGCCGTTTATAGGATTCAACTTTCAATTATTTCATGTCTGTTTACATTGTAGGGCTTATCCTATCGGCGACTACCCAGCACAAACGAGACAAGCAGCCGCCATTATGCTCATGATAATGAACAACCTTGACCATCACGTGGCTCAGTTCCCCGAGGAATTAGTGACGTATGGTGGTAACGGGCAGGTGTTCTCAAACTGGGCACAGGTGACTTATAAATAATTTATCAATTTATCTCCATACTATCTTGAATAAGAATAGGTCTGTTTTTGCGATTATGGTTTTACGCCGTACTGATGGACACAACAATCACAAGAGTGTGGCGGCTGGTTGGACAGGAGCTCTCTGAAGTTAAAGGACATCAGAAGGTCGATTTGTTTACCTGTCCTGTTTTTCGTCCTGTTAATGTATTGAAGACTGTTCTGTGTTGCCAGTGGACAGACACCAGCCAGAATATGAGTCAAATTACCTTAAGTACGGCGTAAAACCCCAATCCAACAAACAAACATACAAGGGTGTGCCAGATAGATCAATATATGAGAAGGATACCACCCTCCGATGTTATTTTCAGCAAACAAACCCAATATGGAACACAGTCACATTATTTAACAGCAAAAAAATATTTTCGGTACAAGACACTACAGGCAAATCGGGTTTGTTTGTATGTTTGTTTGATTGGTGTTTAACGTCGTACTTAGGAGTATTTCACCTATATGACGAATTATTAATTGCGTTGCCGGTGTATGGTGGAAAACGGGAAGAAACCTCGTAAAAAAACACCCCGCGAACTCCGCAGCCACCGGAGCACTTCCCTTTTATACCTAAGGTCGGCAAGTCGGGTAGTTCCTAAGCTAGCGAGACGCCGCGGCAGCAAGTTAACAAGTTAACTCACAATTGATGGGAGGTTTAGAAAAACATCGACTGCGAATTAGACTGTTCGATTTTGTCAAGTTATTTGCTATCCAAGCCGTCTTTACCAGGCCCGCGTAAACAGCATGGATGTTAGCATTTTGTAGGGGTATTGATAACTTCTTCCTCAGCATTAAAAAATAGGACATATACACATCAATTTATGGCAAAAGATATAACAGAGTTTTGTGTTTTTTGTTCTCTCTAGTTTTTATTAGTGATGCAGTATCTTTCCGATATGAAAGACGACCAGACATTAGTACTCTATTCTGGTCACCCTTTAGGAGTTTTCCCCAGTACCACCTCAGCACCCAGGGTAGTCATAACTAATGGTATGGTGAGTTATCCCCCCTTGTACCAAATTTGATTGACATAATAGCATTGTATGTTATTTAAGGATGGGAAATGAGCCTTTTTGTGGCGTATATTTTAATATAACGTCTTGATATTCAATTACTTTTGGAAAAAGTTATCGTTGGAATGAGGCTATTTTTTTAGTACATATCTATTTAATATAATCTAACGATAGATATAAAAGGACCTAAAAGTGATACGAATAGCCGGGCAACATCCAAAACTTATATTGACGTTGATTCCTTAAAATTCGAACTTGATTCCTAATCCCATTCTCAACCCTATTTTTGCGATGGCATAATAAACTGGTTGTTGCAAACTGCTGTAATTTGCTACAAAAGTAACACTGTCCTGTAACTATCATCAGAAGCGATTGCCACTTTGAAATCATTTTCTGGAACCTTAGAAAAAAAAAAGGTATACAAAATACAATACAAAAGGAAATATGAATTTATGCATTGTGAATTACGATTCCCTTGTTTGCAAATAACCGAGTAACATATTTCATGTTCCCACTTCTAAAAGCCGGCTAAAGCACTCAATATAGAGTAACTGTTCTTTATGACTATCATTGAGAAATTTAGCATAGTAACAAAACCGGAGAAAGATAATGAATTCATTTTCGGTTTCGTCAACAAACCACCAGTAGGAGTGAATGACTAAAACTCCTGATGATTGCCTGTTGACTAAACAGAAACGTTGAGTCAAAATGAATGCGTTATTTTCCTGCGGTACCGGTTAAAATAACTTGATTTGTTTTATTTTTGTAGGTTATTCCGAATTATTCGTCTAGGCAAATGTACGAGAAGCTCTTCGCTCTTGGTGTTACACTGTAAGATTATTCAATATTAGTTTAGCAAGTAGTTCTTTCTTGTTGTTGTGTTGATGTTGTTGTTGTTGTTGGTTTAGACTAACCCATGTTGAACAGACTATACTGAGATACCGTAGATTCTGATACCTTGGTCGTTTGCCACACTGTACGTGTATAGGCCTACTTTCGATCCACTTAATTTAGAACATATTTGTAACATGTCAATCGGAAGCCATCGAATGTAGGCCTACTACGCACATCATCTCGGACGTGATACGATCATCGCCATTTTGGCCGGAACTTTTTCATAGCCTGTGGGTCAAACTGCCAATATAGACAGTTTCCACATTTTCCATTTGTTTTGCATTCAGAACATAATTTACCTCTGAACTAAATATTGTGCATCTAAAGCCCTAAGAAATTCGCTCGATTACCCTATATTTTACTACGTGTTCATTGCCCAAATGGCAGTAAGCAAAATAACGATAAATCACGCGAGGTTTTGTCGATTGGGTAACATGTTAAAGAAACTGTCCAGCCCGTCAGCCATGATGCTTTTCTATTTGTGGGTAATCGTTATCGAAACTTAGAAAATCAAATATGGTTAAGTTTGCTTAAATCGGGTTTTGTGTCTACTTCAGATATGGTCAAATGACAGCGGGGAGTTTTTGTTACATTGGCCCGCAAGGGATCGTACACGGCACTACGGTATGTGGACTGTGTGCAACGTCACAAGCTACTGGAAATGTCTACCGTGTGTCATGTAACACTTAGAATCCAGCCATTGTCTATCAATTATACACGCAAAAGAACAAGAATGGTGACGCGAATGAAAAAAGAATAAGTTTTCTATTTAAGTGATAATAAATGCATGCCGCAATTTACACTGTTTGTTCTCCAAAGCCATTGTATATTTGTCAATTGAATTTGCTGTCAACAAACAAACAACTTTTTCAATGAAATAATATTTTAACATGTCCTTTCTGTAATCTATCAGATCACCATTTTGAACGCAGGCAGGCGTTATCTAGGATCCGGGGATTTAACTGGAAAGGTATGATGTATGCGTTATATATAGCCTGCGAATAAAACAACTGTATATGTTGATAATTAAGTAATATTATAAACTCTGTCAACAAAGGGCTGATATACCCATAACACTTCTTTGACAAAGTATAAAAACAGAAATAAGATACCAATATGCTAATAACAGAGGGCAATATGTATGGGCCGGTGAGTTTTTACGGACATTTAATTACCTCTGACAAAATTTGCGCAGCGGTTGGAGAAAAAATTTGAATTAGTTTCTTAAAATATTTGCCAACCTTTAAATTGGTATTAAACTAAACATCATCTGACAGACTGATATAACAGTATATATTTGTGATACCTTAGTTATAACGTTAAACGGTCAAAGAAACTGGTCCATCCAGAAATCCGGAGGTTATTTTTTAGGTTTTAAGTTTGTACGTATTATTTTTACTTCGATCATTTATTTGTTTGTCTTGGAAGAATCAGTTTTCAGGTTCCGCTTAGTTTCTTCTGAAAGAAAAAAATGTTAAGTTATTACAGATTATACAGACAGAGAGTGTGGTTATTTCTCAGAAAGAATATAGAGTATTTTAAGGGAGACAACTCTTGTCTTCCAGAAATACTGGCTTATCTACTATCCATTTCTTTCCCTCACTTCCCAGTTCATTTAATGATAAAAGTGTCCATGAGCTATCGGTTTCTGTTGGAGAACCATACTTAGCCCCCTATCTACCAATAGTCGATCCGGGGTTTACATGGATAAAGCTGTCTGTGAACTTTCGACTAAGCTCGTAAATTGCCTTATTTGTGAAACAGCTAGTTTTATTAGTACATTGATCCTTATTTTCTAGGTTCTTGTGACGTCAGGTCTAGGCGGGATGAGTGGGGCTCAGGCTAAAGCTGCTGTCATATCTGGCTGTATCGGAGTCGTCGCAGAGGTAACAATAACCGCTGAAACGCCAGGGCAAAAAATGTCTATGTATGATTTCAGCTTAATTCTCGTTTTTCATTCATACTAAAATAGGCTCGTACCTTTCTCCAGATTGAGAAAAAAACCAGGGATCCTTGTTGTTGTTGTAGTAGCGTTTCCGTAAAAAAGTGCTCTGACGAATGAATCGTCTTAATTTTACTACCAAATAATTTGAAAATAAACAGAGAAAAAAGTTGTTATAGGGCCGATTTAATTTGAAGTCTGTAAAACGCAGAAAAAAATAGATAAAATCGTGAAGCATCACCGCCTAAACACATATTAACTCACTTGGTACAAAAAGCAAAGAGGGATATCTCTTTCTAGGTGAACAACAAGATGGCCAGTCATATTTATAAGGACACGAGTTATGGCCCTTCACGGAAACACTTTCGTGTAAACCCCGCGTGAATCTCGTTATTAATGAGGTTATCAATGAGCTCGGCCCATACTAAAATAGGCTCGTACCTTTCTCCAGATTGAGAAGAATACTGGCACTAATGTAATGACAGGCCATCCTTGTTGTTGTTGTAGAAACGTTGGCGCAAAAAAAGTGCGCTGGCGAATGAATCGTCTTAATTTTACTACCAAATCACTTAAAATTAAGCAGAGAAAAAAAGTTGTTATAGCGCCAAATCAATCTGAAGTCTGTAAAACGGAGAAAAAAGTAGATAAAATCGTGAACCTGTACCATCTAATCACATGTTAGCTTACTCGCTAGAAAGAGCCAAGAGGGATAACTCTTTCTAGTTGAACAACAAGATGGTCAGTCAATACCTTAAAGTCAAAGACTCAACGGTAGGAGACTGATTTTGATTCTATATTTTAGAATGGAGCTCGGTCGTGAGATATCTTTGCCATAAATATGCCTAAAAACCGTACATTTTGTTCGCCGGAAGCTAATTCACCAACTTATGCACAATATATCCATACCCATTAACAATCATGGCATCACTGAGTGAATTTCATTTGGCTTTAGAATACATAAATTAGGTTTAATCTAAAGTCAAAACAGATGAAAACTGTCGAATCTGACTACAAGATACATAGTATACATAGTACGTTGGCAGTTAAATCCACCAAAAAAATCCCGGCCAAAATGACGACGATCATATGACGTTCAAGGTGATATACATTCGAAGACTTCCGAGTGACGTTTTGGATATGTTGTGCTGCATGTGAGTTGGATAAGAAATTTTAACAAACCATAAAGCCATGGTGGTTTGTGGAATTTATTAACCTGACTCTTTGACCTAACGTCACCTATAATTTTTAGAAGTACTGAGTTAGATAGCTTAAAGACACCAAAGAAAAAACACAAAGAAACTTCATTTGTATGGTTTAGACACCAACGTTTAGAACTGCTAACATTATTCAGTGTCATGTCATATTTTAGTTTTTTTAAAGCAATTTCTTTTCTTATTGCATTTGCTGTTTCGCGGAGCTTTATACATGTGTTTGAGCGCAAAGTTATTAAAGCTCAGTTGATGAACTCCTTGCCTCGCAAATCTTGCCTGTGTTCACTACCGGTGGCGTTTATGCTGCATGCTCGAGATAGCTGGCGGTGGTCGTTTGCTCAAAAAAGTTTTAACTTTTTTACGTTACAAAGTAAACCCAGCGTTAGCCTTTGAACAGCCCAGCCCACGGAGCCAAGGCACAACAGCCATTTGATTATAGGGTGGTAAAATGTGCCGTGCTACCAAAATTAATTATTAAAAGCAAATGATGCGGATCAGTGCTGAATCATTTTAGTTTACATTTTCGATGTCCAATGTAATTGCGGCTTAAGACTCATGAGGGCAATTCGACAATTGACAATTACATTTTTTGATCACTCGATATTTGTTTTCTATGGAGCAATGAGCATGACTAATAACGCTTCAAAGTAGGCAATTTAAGTCTCTACTGAACTCCCGGATACATCTTTGAAACTCTTGTTACAACCACAACATAGCTGCACAGTGTCCAGAAGTAATACAGTGTCGTGAAACTATTTGATCAAATGACGGGACCTATACTGATATATTGAACATTTGCAAGTATCTGTTCATGCAGTGGCATACCGATGATCAATAGAGCGCTTAGAAAAAAACATGTCAAGATATCCTGATTTTAATAATGTCAAAATTACGAAGCAATACCATTCTAGTTTAACTAACTAGTTCGCATAACAATAGGCCGAAATGACCAATGCAACAAGAGAATCAAGTCACGTGAAAGAATTTAAATTCCTTCATAGGTTGATTAATCAGGCCAAGCTTCAGCAGCCTCGACATGACGTTCACAGATTTATTCAAAATGCCTCGTCACATACAAGGTCCGTTACGGAAGTGAATCAATGGACCGTTTTATTCAAATGGAAGCAATACTAGACACATTCATGGAATCTTCACTGTTCAAAATTATACCACATACCTTGTTAAATACATATCATCAAGTAGATAAATAAAAAGTGTTGAAAGTCTACATATAAATTCTTTCTTCCTAGCACAAAAAACACTAAAAGTTGGAAAAAATATGTTTGTATTTAGCGATGTTCGCGATTTGAATCACGGCCGTGTACTGTCCTGGTTGGTTTGTTAATACCAATGAATGTTTTGCCCCATCAGGTGAGTGGAGAAGCCCTTATGAAGAGGTTTGACCAGGGTTGGCTGATGAAAGTAACCGACAGTCTAGATGAATGTATTGATATTATTCGAAAGGCCAGAAAAGACAAGGAACCTCTCAGTTTAGGATATCATGGGAATGTGGTTGATCTATGGTAAATAGGATATGTTATAATAACAATATATATTTATTCCTGTGGCATTTAATTGGTTGTACATTTTCTTCTCTGTTTGTGAAAGGCTATGTTTTGTCTAGAATTGGGCCTGAAGGATCGACAAAGACACTGAATGAATAACTCTGATTATGCATCTTTGAACATTGTGATAGTGCGAATTAAGTAGAACCTCAAGGTTAAGAGGTTCAGGTAGGCCTATATGCCGGTAAGATGGAGTTCTCTTTCTGTCAAAAATAATTTTGTACTGTTGAACATTTTGATCTTTTAAACAAAAATTATTTGGAATTTAGGACATGTTTTCAACATAGATTCTTTACAAATGCACACAGCTTGTCTGTGTTAATCCACATAAGGTTGATACTCGAAAAATACAACAGTTATGATATTTAACTCAAACACTTCTATTGAAATTTAAACTAAATTTAAGCTTGGAACTTTTGAAATTTTTACTAAATGTACAACGTGTAACTTATAGTTTTACACGGTATTTATCCAGGGAGCGATTGGTTGAAGAACACGAGAGAACTGGTGATCTTGTAGTAGACTTAGGTTCAGACCAAACATCTTGTCACAATCCATTCCAAGGTGGATACTATCCAGTTCAGGTATATCACTTTCGGTTTCTCTTTCAGTAATCCATATAGAACTTCAGAAGTATGTACGGACTTTCTCTGAAGCATATTTGGATTATTAGTATTCTGTTTACAAGTTTTTAAAAATGTTTTTCAGATATATTTTGTTAGTGGAGGCAATGACAATTTCTTTCTCTACATTTTTATGAAAATAAATATTTTGTCCGTTGTGAAAGATTCGCACCCTCTACTTGGAGAAATGTTGTGATCATAACTCAGTCGGTAGACCGTTTGGCCTGTTATCCACAGCCTCGAATTGGATTCTCCGCCGAGGCATGCCATTTTGTTATAATTTTCTGTATAATTCCGCTTTCCATAAAACATTGGTTTGGTTTTAGGTTAAAGTCGCATACGCACCCAAAATTTTGATTTTTCAACTAATTCCGTTTGCCTTGATTTTTACAAGATTTGATGTTTGTTCAAATAAAAATAAAAATTATTCATTGGGAACAAAACTTGTACGGACCAGGAGAAATATAGCAGTTATTTGAATTTAACGGCCATATTTGCTCACAATGACTTTGATCCAGCCGCGGTGAATGACCTTGTTTGTAACGAGCCAACATTTTCAACCTT
>JAVFBZ010215719.1:0-12795 GCA_032466195.1 Katharina tunicata
TCTCATTGGAAGGTTGTTATAGCTCTCTAACCAACAGTAAGTATAATTCACTCTTAAAGATCCTTATTAGTTTACAGACAAAGATGTTTTGGGGTTAAATTGTGTTTTTCGATCGTCGAATAGCTCGGGATCACGTGCTAAACCTTGCGCTGGTCGCAAACATAAATCTGCTCACATAAATTTATTAGTAACGTAGAAATTAACGGTTGTGAGACAGACATTAAGAAAGTGATCATCTATGTGTTTTGATTGTCGACTGATCAGACAGATTGTTCGAATAAAGGAGTACTTGAACGACACAATCAAGGCTACTTAGTTTTATTAGACGACACGATACAGCTGATCAAAGAGGACAATACGGGACAATTACAAAAAGAAAAAATGACAACACATTTAATCGACTATCTGAAGTCCCTTAGCTCAAAGCCCCAACCCCCAGGAAAGTGGGATTGACCAGGTCCGTTGCAGAATTTAGAATTTCCATGATGATATCCATCTGGTCCAGACTACTGAAACTACAAAGGTTTAATGATCACGTGACGACATTATACCTTCGGGCATATCAATGCAGATGGAATGACGCATGTTAAGGTTAGCTCTTCTGGAAAGATCCACCTCAACATTAGATTCCTGATCGTCTCAAGCAGATTGTGTGGCATCAACCAGCAGAAAGTCCAGGAAGCTTCTGGTTTCTAGCCAGCGTGCTCCAACATCAATGTTGACCTATGACCTGTTAGGTGTTGTAGTCCTACTGGTCTATCATCGGGTGGATAAATAAACAGACGCCTATTGGATATGTCTGACCTGACCTGTGCCAGATTTAGGTACAAGCTAAACAAACTACAGATTAGGTCCTCACAATCTGTACTTTGCCTCAATAATATTCCAGATTTGGTGTTATACTCATTTTTAACTCAGGTTATCCTATCAGAGCATCTAGGCTTTATAATGCTTCGGGCCTTACCATGTCTAAATCCGGCCCTTCTGACCTCTCTCCACCTTGGAATCAAATGTTTGTTTTTACTGAAGTTTACTTTATTGTAAAGTTTGTGTTAATTGTTGTTTGTTTGAATGATGAATCTATTCGCGCGAATTCCGATGCCACACACTTGTAAGTCGACCGCATAATTTATGCAAACAACTCAATATATTGACCTTTTGTGTAGAATGTGTTTTAATGTAGACAAAATCGTTAAATGATTTGCGAAGCGTTAATAATTTGCCGGTACGTTAAATCTGATGTTTTCACAAGATTATATAGACAAGATAAATATTATTTGAATGACACGTTAACAGAAAACAAATTGATTACAGTCTGGGTTTTTGTAGAATGATTCATTCTTTTTTTTTCTGCCAAAAGGGAAAGCGATTTGACACAATGAAAATCAATTTAACCAAATTATAAAACTGCCTATTAAAAGTTTTGAAGTGTTTGTTATGGGTAAATTAAATCAAGTCTAAACAACGATCTCTCCATCCGCTTTCTCAGAACAACAAACAGTGTAGAATGTGAATTATCATGAATATTTTCTAAGACGGATTATGGATATTGGACATAGCAAAGCATGATAATTTAAAATACTATAAACTGATATTTTTCCATATGACAGTATAACAATAGTAAGAAAACGCAGTGTCCAATCTGCCCATGTATGCCTTTCCATCGATATGTGTATCGTAGTGTTAAGTTGAATTATTTCCTTTCTGGATGTTTATAGACCGACTCTACGTTGTTAAATAAGCGCTAACATTTCTCGACAAACCCCAAAAAATCGATTATGCTCTCATTATATACTTCCATTGTTATAAGCCATGCTAAATACAGTGTCTGAACAAGAACCATGGCATGCATCATTTCAAAGAAAAACATATAAGAGACGCTCCACTGGACTCACCAAACAAACAAGGCGCCTTTGAACTTTACATCAATGTTGTGTTTTCTGCCCAAAGCATACATGTACTTAATGGTTCCCCTTTTTGCCAAAGTTGGGCCGGTTTCCTTTCAAATTAGTCCGTATTCCGTACTTACAGAGAATAATTACCTCAGACCATTTTGAAAAAGGTCTGTCAGAAGACGCATAAGGCTGTTTAGATTTAAATCCCCCGTACGTTTACCTACGTGTTTCTATCAGCGCATGCCATGCCAGGTGTCGACTCGGTTTCCAGTAATAATGACTTGAGTACAAAACTCAAACACTTTTTACTCCAGGTAAAATACGAAGTTTACGAAATGAGCCCAGTGGACAGATACCATTTTATCTTCATTAAAATATTGTCACAAATAGTGCAAAGTAGCTTCATTATATTAATGGATTGGTCAGTCAAGCGAAAACTGAAATAATATTGCCATGGGCTTTATATTTAGCAGTAAACCTACACGGTAAATATTATTACAGTCAGCAATTTGAGGTGTTTGTTAAGCCAAACAGTTTTTAATCATTGGCGCATTGCATCGTGAAATGAGTTTCCTTTGGTTTAAATTTGTTGTGTTTATTATACTGTCTTGTATTACGTAACTGTTTACTGTTGTTATGCTGGAAAACCACCGAATTGTTTCCCATCATAAGCAACATTATATCCATAATGGAATTACATTTTCATTTTTCGCCCCTTCTATGAAAGAAAACAGAAAATAGAAAAGATTCACAGACACAGATAAAGTAATCGTGAAGCTACAGACAAAAGACAGAAAATGCATCTCAGCCTTCAGTGTAAAATACCCTGGTGTTCTCTGAACTAAAGAGCATCAGGAAGCCGACTTGTTGCAGTGTCCTGTTTTGTTTCCTGCCCTTGTCCTGTGACGTCTGCCTGATTGATGCCAGTGCCCTTGAGGGCGGTTTATTTCACCTATTTGGCTGACACGCCTTCGTGTGAGTGAAATAATCTTAAGTAAGGCTTACAACTTCAATCAAACAAACAATAGTGTAATGTACCAGGTCATGTGATTGCAATCAACAACGACAAGATCGATTTGTCTGTAGTAAGATCTATCGTGATGACGTACATAGACAGACATGTCAACTCAAACCTAGACTGGGTAGAGTGAAGATTATCAGCAGTCCAGCGCAATCTAATCACGCGAGATCTCCTATGTCCCGGAAGATAGATCATTGAGGCCTCGTCGGGACGTTTTAAAGTAGTCTGGTACCCTGCCACCAAACTCGTATATTTTACCTTAATAATAATAATTGTGAAAAGGTACGACTATATTGAACAGGGTACCACGCGAAAGATCCTGGTACAAGTCTCGAATAAGACACACAATTTGGGATATATTTCACAGTCAACATTATCTTACAATCAATTGCTAAAATCTTTGAACCCCAAATCAGGCGGAAAACATGTCCCGACGAGACATCAGATATCTATCTTGCGGGAGATAGGAGATGTCGCGTGGTCAGATTGCAGTCCAAGGCTCAACCAAATGACCCCGGCTCGGCCCCAACTTACCTGCCAGTTTTCCAACTGGTGAAACGTTTTCGAAATCATGTTTATTTTATGTTAAGTCTCAATACCCAAATGTTTCCAACGTAATATTTTTTGTACGGAAACAACATTAATGTATATGACCATTCGAACTCTTCAAACCCCTCTGCTGATTTAGATATTAAAACTAGCTTACACTGATTGAGGAACCTTATTACCAAAAGGGTAGGTAAATCTAAATAATGTATCAGTGTTATGACTGGACCTCGACCATATGGCGGAAGGTGTGTACATTCAATGAATGCATTGAATTTTGTTTACAAATATACGGAAAATCAAGTAGCCTAAGGAAGGCGCTGGTTATAGACTAAGTCGTCTGAGCAGTGAGCTGCTGGACTTCATTTTTATCTGTGTCCGGGTGAATATGGCAAAGCAATCCAAATATATATATATTTATACTAAATCTTATGCGAGATATACACATGAATAAGTAGTTTTGTTAACACTAAAGACACAACCCGCACTGAATTCTAAACTGCCGAAGTATAAAAATGTGGTTTGTCCATGCAGCTTATAATTCTTCCCACACTGGAAAGACTGATAGACGCCCATTAACAAGATTAAAAGAACACAGCAATGACAGGAGCCAAAGTGATATATTGAATCATATTTTCAGTTGTGATGGCTTCAGGTATGTAATAAGCATTACCAGTTTGCCTGATCATTCGAACTCTTCAAACCCCTCTGCTGATTTAGATATTAAAACTAGCTTACACTTCTATTTTCGATCAGTCCCAACACTGGACTGATTTATTATTAAAGAAACTCGAGCAATTCGCAAGCAAAGACCAATTATTTATCATGGACTTAAATACACAAAAGAACTCTGAATGTTTTGTTAAACCTTGACAGCCGCTGGAACCAACCCCCGTTTTGTTTAAACAACCATAGCCTAATTGTGTGTTGATGTTTTTTTAAAATATTTTTTTCCTAGTTTTATGCACTATTTACATGCATAAATGTAAATGATGGCAGTATAGATGCTGAAATATTGAAATTATTTAATGTTATATTCTTCAAATGCATGTTTCAAATCCAATAATGTAAAACTTGAAAGGCGTTATGTCATCCGTTATGTATTGGGAAAAAATGTGCCACCTGGTGGCTTTTGAGAGAAATATTATATTTAACCCTTCATTGGAACAACAAGCTTAACTTTATGGCACTCATGTGAAGACGTGTCAGCCCAATTGGTGAATCAAAGTAACCGTTAGAAGTGACCCTGGCAAGCCGTGTGACACAACATGACAATTACAGGACGAAAACAAGACGCCAGAACAATTTAGCTTGAAGATTTGGCAGAGAGAGCACCAGGCCACACGGGTTTACAAGAACAAATAGGGCCTGTAAGTCACATCATGTGATGTTATTTTCATAACTAAAGACCTTTAATCTCACAAATCTGATTGGACCAACATTTTCTTTCTTTATTTATTTTTTTTAAGACAATAATGAATACAACTGATTAACCTTATAACATTTATAATATGTAAATTATTGATGTCCTTTGAATGAGAGAGTGAATGAGTGAAAGGAAGGAACGATCGAACGCTTAATGAACAAACGCATGAATAAATAAATGACACACGTAACAGAGTAACAGTATTATATTAATTTTTGTTACATAAATTATATATATATGTATATTTTTCAGTTCTGTGTGTCTGTCCTTGTGAATAAATATATATGTGTATGTATGCCTAACGCTATTTACATTATATAATATAAAATTAATCTTGTCAACTTCTACATTTTATATTATCATCGATGAACGTACTCAGTTATTTATCTTTTCAAATTTTGGCAGACATAAGCGGGTATATATGTGTATGTATGTATGTATTTATATATTTGTCAAATATATAGCAAAAATTTCTTTCTCTACATTTACACAAAACATATATATGGAACTGATTGTGAAATTGAAAATTGTATCATTTTTGTCTATTATCACTTTAATCAATATCATCATTGCACTGTACTTGTTTTCTGGTTAAACAAAATGAAATGAAATGAAATAAATGATGATTATATGTGAAAAAAAAAACGAAATATCGCTAAGTCAAAAACGTTTCCTGATAAATTCAGTGTTCCCTCGATGTGAGAGGGCGTAAAATATTTCACGCCAGTTTCTTGTTGGCGACTTTAAATAAAATAAATCAATAAATCAAATAAAAACTAAACCTTTCAAGAAAAAAATCCCATTGAACAATAGTTCTTTAAAAAATTTGCGAGAAGAAGAAAATTAAGTATGCCTCGAACAGGATTCGAACCCAAACGACTATAGCTAAGCTGCGACCCGCATTATATATATTTTGCATCCTTTATTATTATTTTAATACGGATTATAGCGCATTACCGAGGTTAATATTTTCTGAAAGCTTGTACTTTGGCCATACTAGAAAAGTATAAATATAGGATAGCCGTGTTAGTCTTGTATACAAACAAACTACAGTAATGTGGCAGCACCTTTAAGACTAACCACATGTTGTTGTTGTCACTAGCTTACGATGGTAGTGTAAACCAGCTTCTTCAGGTGAGTGACGACTCACACACCTGAAGAAGCTGGTTTACACTACCGGCGAAAGCTAGTGACAACAACAACCTGTGGTTCGTCTCAAACGTGCTACCTCATTATTGTAGTTTGTTTAGAAAAATATAGAAAACCCTGTTTAATTCGTTTCAGTCGGTTTTTGGCAAAAATTCTGCGGTATATTATCTTTAAATACATGACTCTTTTTGTAAGAAAACAAAAACGTTTTGTAAGAGGTTACGGAAATGAGGAAATACATTTTTTTTTTGTAATATCGGTGTGTTTAAGAGTCTCACTTTGCCGAGTCGTTTCACATATAAAGATGCATAGGTAAGGCCTGGCGACGTTTTTAACGTGACGCAAACCTGCACTCGTTTCACCTGGAGTGTTTTCCCACCATACGGTCAATCGGAATTCCTTTCAGAGGACACTTTTCTATTAATTCATAGGCATTCTAAGTGATAAGTTAGTGATAAACTTTATTTCTTACGGCACGGGAAAACTGGATGAACTGAAAGACATTAATTTTATAATTAATTGCTCACTTATTGTCAAGTAAATATCTGGATAGATGAAAATGATTCGTCTGTTCGAGGGTATTCAAACCCGTGCTTTACAAAGCGACGTGGTACAATGTGACGTACTAACCACAGTAATTGCTTACAATTCAAGGTAGAGCTCTGAATATTTGTCTTAATATTGGTTTCGTTATTAACATAGTATTACGTCAATGTCTGATTCATCCTGACTGGATGGCGGTTTTCAATTAAAGACAATGCTCAATTCCCATTGAAGTTACACAATTGATTGAACCATACTGATAACTGAGGTTCATTACGAAAGAATAACAATGCTGTTCAGTCATTGTATAACTGTGTCTTTGTTTGAACCAGCTGTTGCAATAACATATTTTATTGTCCGAAACATAGGCACTCTTGGAATTCCGGGCAATATTTTACAGCGAACAAAACCTGTGGGCATTATTGAACAAACTCCAAAAACAAATAACTGAAGTTATTTGAAATAACGTATTGGGATTCTTTTCTGATGTTTCATGAGAATCTGCTGGACACGATTTTGTGGACAACTTTGATAGTTCGATCCAAAGTATAGTATTTCAGTTAGAGGCTCCCATAAATTGTAAATTGTAAACTTCGCATGATTTCGGTCTAATCTGGTTTACCTTTTGTTTATACCCTTAGGTAATTTCATGCATAGTTTGTGTTTGTTTGGTTTGAATGGAAGATTCCAATCTGCCAAAGTGCCAAAATTATTGCTTTGAGTAGCCTATACATGCATATGGTAATATGTGATTTAATTAAACATCAGTAGTATTTACTGTATATATTTTATTAGCAGCAACCTTATGTCACTCTAGCGCAAATACAGCCAATGCTAGGTATCACCATGGAACAGATTATATATCTATACATGTATATACATAAAGGCATAACACAATATACTCATACATAATCCATACATAGTGGCAATAAAAATGACACAAGGATACTAAAACCTGTTTGTTTGAATAACAAAGTCAGCTAAAAGATTAAAAACCTTGGAAAGATGCTTAAGGGAGTGGAATTTCATGCGTATGATGTCGGTTTTAGAATTTATAGCAGACGGCCCCAACACCGTGGTCACGTGGATTCAGACAACTGTTCCCCATGGGCATTTCAACCAATCAGTGACACAGAAGGCCGTTTACTGAATTTGTAGCATCAGCCGTCAAATCAAAGGGCTTATTGTTGAAAGCGATTTAATAGGAACGAATATTGAAATTCTTAATGCAACTTGCAAATTTATTTTGGACAAACATATCCTACTTTGAACGTATTAATTAGACGGAAAATGCATCATCAACGCACAGATCTTTATTGGAGCCATAGATAGATCAACCGAACTGCTGTTAGTAAAATGTATGGTGGACTTTTGGCGCTACATTTGTTGAACTGATCGTGTCACTGAGGTAAATGTGTATTGCAATGTTATCGATCATATATATATAACTATTCTGTAAATTTATACACGCTCCGTTTTCGTAGGATTAAATTTTGAGTAAATGCATTTTTTATTATCTGCAAGAACTACATCAATATATAAAGGCACCAGAGACCCGAGTTCGAATCCCGGCGGAGGCAACCAAAATTTTTTCTCTACATTTATACAAAAAAATATATAAAGGCACAAACAGTCCACCATACATTTTACTTACAGTAGTTCAGTTTAAGATGCTTTAAATGGAAAACGAGAAATCCTTCAAAAAATGTAATAGCAGTTTTGATAACAATATAGTAGGGTCTGTAATCTGTATGACTTTTTTTCTCTCTGTACGTCCCCTTTAATTCTACCATTAGCCTCCCGGGTATTCAAAGCTTTCTATTATTTTACACCAAAATCAACAAAAGTGCAGAAATTGTGCGGTGTGAGTGAATATTTTCCATGAAACTTCACCAAGTAAATTACATAAAATATTCCCTAGGCTTTCCCGTTAGTCAGACACACCCCGTGGCTCGAGATTTGCTAAAATGAATAGTCTAGAACGATACTCACTGTAAAACTCGGACAACTACATGGTCATTCTGTTCATAAACTTGACCTTAGGAAGCTGATATGCTGCAGAGTCCGGTTGTCGTCATGTTTCTTAATGAACTGAGAATTTTTCTGTATTGCCAGCGTTGTTTAGGGTTGTTACGTCGCCTATTGGGCTGGCACGCCGTAACACAAGTGAATTAACCTTACGTACAGCGTGAAACGCCAATAAAACAAACAGTCATAAATTTTTAATTACGCGATAAAAAGTCACAAAGGATTTCCACAAACAATGTGTACGGTTCTAGACACAAACGTTTACTGAACCCGATAGAAATATAATGAATTAATAATATCAGACCCGAGGGTAATACTGTGACTATCACTTGTACACGAACATTTTTCGGGCCAGACAGAAGCAATATGTTAAAATGAATAATATCAGACCCAAGCGTAATACAATGTGTATTGAACTGTACACGACCATTAATCATATACCTATAGTTCAGGCTGTCGTGATACAGAGCCATCGGTTATTTGTCCATATGTCCATCTGAAACAGGGACAATGTTCAATGCTCTGTTAATTTTACCCCCAGCGCCCTCTATAGGGGATTCCGATTGACAGTATGGTGGGAAAACACTCAAGGTGAAGTGAGTGCAGAATAGTTTCACGTGATTACGTCGCCAAGGTTTCCTTGGCGTAGTAAGGTGTGTGAAAAGACTCAGCAAAGTGAGACTCTTAAACACTTTTAAGAAAGAAAAAAAAAAAATGTATTTTCTCATTTCTGCGACCCCTTACAAAAGGTAATTGTTTCTTACAAATGGTGTCATGTATTTAAAGTGAATAAAAACTCACAGCAATTGAAGGCTAGGTTTGGCAGTGATAGAGAATATATCAAATTTAGTTTTACTAAACGGTGTAGCGTTTTTTTTTTTTACATAATCACAACGCCAACAAGAATTACAAAAATAATTTCCGCAAACTGTTGTTCTAATCACATTTGTGCGTTAAGACGTATTTAGTTATAAAATACGTGGGAGTATAAAGGATTGAAAACTCACATAACTTCGTAAAGCATAATTATAATCATTTCAAATCCCTAAAACCTCAAATTTCCTTGTAATAATATTTAACACTGTGCTGTTGGATATCATTTTTTGCGTGAATTTCTCGCCAACTCCGGAACTGGCCATCCATCTTTGTCCAATCAGGATTCCTCTTTAACATTTAGACCTGTCTGGTAAATCCTGTTACATATATATATAGCTTTCTATAAATTTAAGACCACGACACATTGTCGCACAAAGAAAAAGTCAGTTCACAAGGACCACGTGTATTTATTTATTCTCAATAGGCTCTGTAAGTCTCGTTCATTTCTGCTTTACTTCAGGCTTCATCCTCGAAACTTTCAGGATGGTTTTTGTTTCCTTTTTATTTCAGTTATAGGACCGGGTGGTACAATTGTCACCTTTTAAACCTCCCCTGTGATGTTATATCTAAATAAAGAAGTAGCATGTACCCGGAACTGAAAGGAATCTCTTGAAATATGTATCATGACGGCTCTATTTGTTATTGTAACCCCGTGTGGTCTGGTGCTCTCTATGCCAAATCCTCGAGCTAAATTGTTCTGGTGTCCTGTTGTCGTCCTGTAAATATCATGTTGTGTCACACGGCTTGCCAGCGTCACTTCTAAAGGCTAATTCGATTCACCAATTGGGATGGCACGTCTTCATATGAGTGCCATAACTTTAAACTTGTTGTTCCAATGAAGGGTTAAATATAACATTTCTCTCAAAGGCCACCAGGTGGCACAACTTTTTTCAAATTCATGACGGAATTGATGACATAACGCCTTTCAAGTTTTACATTATTGGATTTGAAAAATATAACATTTAAATAATTTCAAGATTTCAGCATCTATACTGCCATCATTAACAACATTTATGTATGTAAATAGTGCATACAATTTGGTTTTTGTTTTCATAAACATCAACACACAATTAGGCAATGGTTGTTCAAACAAAATGGGGGTTGGTTCAAGCGGGTGTCAAGGATTAAGAAAACATTAAGAGTTCTTTTGTATATTTACATGTAAGTCCATGATAAAGAATTGGTGTTTTTCTGCGAATTGCTCGAGTTTCTTTAATAATAGATCAGTCCAGTGTTGGGATTGATCGAGAATAGAAGTGTTGGATAGTTTAATATCTTAATAAGCAGGGGGTTCGAAGAGTTTGAATGATCAGGCAAATTGGTAATTGAAGCCATCACAACTGAAAATATGATTCAATATCTCACTGTGGCTCCTTTCACATAAGTGTTACTTTAATCTTGTTAATAGGCGTCTATCTGTCTTTCCAATGTATGAAGAATGACAAGCTGGACAAAAAAATTTATATACTGCGGCACTTTTGAATTCAATGGACGTTGGGTTTTAAGTGTTAACAAAAATACTTGAGCTTGTGTATATGTCGCATAAGGATTAGTTTAATTTATGTGCGCATTAACAATAGCCTGCCTATATCTTTGGGTTGCTTAACCATATACACCGGGGCAATGATATAAATGTCCAGCAGTCCACTGCTTAGTAGACATAATTTCGTAACAGCGACGCCCTAAGGCTATTCGACTTTCCCTATATTTGTAAACAGTACTCACGAGCTTCATTGAATGTATACTCCTTCCGCCATCTGGTCGATATTCAGTCATAACACTCGTTCATTTATTTAGATTTACCTATCCTTTTGTTTATCAGGTACCTCAATGAGCCAATTCCAGGTCAGATACATAAATGTGATGTCCGTACACAAACTAATTCTACAAATTTAAATTACCATAAAGGTATTCCCGCAAACTGTCCATCGCTTGGATAACTTATATATTACCTGGGGCCGCGCCGGTGTTCAGTTGGTTGAGTGGTGGACTGCATTCTGATTACGCGAGATCACCTATGTCCCGCAAGATAGACCTCTGATGTCTCGTCGGGACATGTTTTCCGCCTGATTTTGGGGTTCAAAGATTTAACTAGAAATTGATTGTAAGATACTGTTGACTGCGAAATATATCACAAACTGTGTGTCTTTTTCGAGGTTTGTGTTTATAACTAAATACCAATCCAATGTACGATGATATCTCGCGTGGTACCCTGCTCCATCAAATCGTACCGTTTTACAATTATTATTACTAAGGTGAAATGTACGAGGTTGGTGGCAGGGTACCAGACTGGGTATAATGGAGAAGAGGAAATACCAGTTGCTGTGGAACTCGGATATTCTTTACGAAGTTTCGAACCTGGTTTCTACCACACACCTCTAAGGCAACATCATCATATAAGTGAAAGACCCCGACGTAAGACGTTCAACAGTAAACAAATAAATCATTGTTTCAAATAAATGCAAGTAAGTGCGACAAAATAAAGTTCAGTGTTTTAGTTATAACGTACTCGATCTTCTTCACTTTAATTATCTTTCGTCTTAAACTAGCGTGACATTGTTTTTGTGGTTACGCCACACGTTTCATCGACACGTCATCCGGATACTTCTTTATACAAGCGAATCGGAATGGTGACCATTTTTTACATTGTTGATTACGACCAAAACGACCTTGTCCTTTACACTCTTGTTTGTCTAAGTGATTGAGGTTGTGCGAAGTGCTAAATGTGATTTCACTCACACGAAGGCGTGTCAGCTCAATAGGTGAAGTAAACCGCCCTCAAAGGCACTGGCATCAGGCAGACGTCACAGGACAAGGGCAAGACAGCACAAACAGTCGGCTTCCTGATGCTCGTTAGTTCAGAGAACACCAGGGTAATTTACACTGAAGTCTGAGATGCATTTTCTGTGTTTGTCTCTAGCTTCACGCTTACTTTATCTGTGTCTGTGAATCTTTTTTATTTATTGTTTTCTTTTATATAAGGGACTAAAGGTGAAATGTAATTTTAGTATGGACAGAATTTGGCTTATGATGGGAAACAAATCAGTGGTTTTCTAGCATAACAACTGTAAAAAGTTACGTAATACACGGCAGAATAATTAACACAACAATTTTAACCCGAAGGAAACTCATTTCACGATGTATTGTGCCTTTCAATAAAACTAGTGTGGCTTTACAAACATCTTCATTTTTAAACCAAAAGAAGCTCTTTTCACAATGCACTGCACCTATTAATAAAAATAGTGTGGCTTTACAAACACCTCAAATTGCTGACTGTAATAATAGTTACCGTGTAGGTTTACTGCTAAATA
>JAVFBZ010215730.1:0-12795 GCA_032466195.1 Katharina tunicata
CTTTGTTTTCCGCTGATCTACACGTCCTTGAATACCATCAAATTTACATTGATATTCTGGTTTTGCGTTTCTTTTTTTGAAGAGTGTATCTACAGAAGGTTTCACTCGGAATTTATTCTTGAATGTGCTCAAAATCAAAAAAAGCGCTTTTAATAGCTTTTATGTATTTGCTTTAACATTAGCAGGCATATGAGATATTAAAACAACAGGACGAATCGTTACTCAGTAATCAGTATCTCTACCATTTCTCTGTCGTCGTGATTTAATTTGATTCTCTATGTACTATTGATTCTGTGTGATTCCCCTACACGAAAGACTTTTTTACGCAATACATCGCCGACAAGATGAAAATTATATAATTAAAATTTATCTCTCGGACATACCCATGCAAAGATCCCTTATGACTCTAAATAGCGACATTTGGGTGATTACAGAACGAGAGAAAAAGATAGCTAATCATGCTATTCTTTTTTTGTTTCGGCACACCCATGATGAAATGCACACCCATGTTAGAATTTAATAAGCTATTCATTTCTTCTCGGAGCTAATTACCACATCCTGCGGTGTTTTGTTGGAATCGTTAAATCATATTTTAACATTTTTTTCTTTTCACACATTACAGAATTTTATTCATCCCACTTATGAACGGAATTAGTACAAAATGAATCTATTTGGTACGCAAGGTTTGCATTGAACTGACCTTTAAAGATCATTTGGAAGAAGGCTTGCAAGATAATGCTTCGAAGTGTTATCTAGTCTCGTTATCATCGCATCTGAAGATGAATATGACTACCCAGGTCATCAAGAAAATATTAACCTATGGACGAGTATGGATACACGTACTTTCCTGGGAACTTTCATAGGCGTCCAATAAGCAATTACTTCACGCCTTCTGTCGTAGGCTTCGAAAAGGGTTTCTCACAGTTTCTCAATATACAACTTGAAAGACGTCTGCAATTCATTGTTATAGTCGATATATTTACAGAAAATAAAAATAAAATTTTCTCAGAAGAGCAGTAAAACGAATAGATTATGTTAACAATAAACAAAATCTCCGTCTGGAAGTAGATATTTAATTTCAGTTTGTCAAATCGACATACAGAGCAATTGCGTTATGCTTAAAATGAAGACACCAGAAGAAATTCATAATAATATGTTTATGACGTTTGCTTTTTAAAATGCTTTTCTCGCAAATATCAACACATATGTCAGTGTTGACACTTGATTTGGAAACACGTTGGAATTTTTTATTTATTTTGTAAACAATTTAAGTTTGAGCTTTGCTGAACCTGAATGGGCAATAAATAATAAAACATTTGTATTCAACTCCGTATGTTTAATATTTTGGTGGAATGGAAAAGAATAATTAGTTTAAGGAATGGACATTTTAGTTTCAATTCTTCAAATTAAGAGAAAAATTGTGTACTACATGGGGATTAAGCAATTCTCACTCTAAAAACTAAAATCATTTAAGTTCATGTCAGTGAAGTATAAATAAGGATTTACAGTCCCCTGGTTTTGCACAAAGTTAAATAAATAACAAAAATAGCGTAATTGAAATAAGTAATCAAGGTTCATTATATATCATATAAGCATCATATTCTTATCGATTGCGGACAGGCCTCCTTCGACTTCTTTCATCTTCGTCCATGTTTTCTCAAACCTTGGGTAATTTACTGGCTCTAGATCTAATTCCTTAGCATCAACCTAAAAAAGTCGTAATCTGCAGTGATTCGCTGTCGTGCCTCTTGAGCTATTGATAGCTTCAAAGTCTTGCAGATTGTTACACAATTTAAAGGGTTAGTAGCCAGCGGGGCAGAAATTATCTTCTGATGGATGCCCATATGCTTTGGTATCCTTGGAAACAATTGTGATTGAAATACGTTTAAGAACATTGTACTGTACAAATATTTCAGATTTGTTTAACTTAAGCATGAACATATCTCTAAGAATATTAAATCTGAAACATAAATATTTGACCGCCTTTTTAATATTTGTATCTCTTACGTCTATCCTTTTCGATTTCAGCTTTGTATCTATTTTGGATGTACATGATTGTTTGGTTTGATATGGAGGGTACGAATCTTAAGAATATGAAATGTAAAATATCACCCTGCGTAGGTGATACAACACAGAAAGTGGCGTTAAACACCAGTCAGTCAACATATCGATTTCGTTCTGCTAAACGCTCTATCAATGAAACGTAGGACAAAAGAAATCAGTTCGAACTGAGGGGCTATATAGTGCGTGACATTGTTGAATGTATAAACTATCCTGTCTGACAGATGAAATGCCACGTGAATGAAATGATGGTTCGTGGAGCACATTATCGAAAGGATATATTCATAACTGACAGGAAGTACCCCGAGTGTGAAGGTAGACACTTTTCCAGTCTGTGTTCACGAAGAATAGATCTATGGCAGATTCGTTTCCAGATCCCATTTATAGGTAACGTGATCATTTAACTGGAAAATGACAAAGACTACTATCGAAATCGTCGGAACGAAAATACTGATGGATGAAAACGCAGAGTTAATTAATTTAAAGTAGTTACCAGTTCAAAAAAACTTCCGAACAGCCATTCCGTTATAAATATAAACAAATTAAGAGACTAATGTCTGAAAATATCTTTCTTTGCTCCGGTCGAGGCTTAAGTCTGTATATTTTTGTGGGGAAGTTTAGAAGTTCCTTAAATATGTATTCATAGATGTATGCGTTTTAACCAGTGGATTCAGAAATGTGTAAAGATAAACTAGTAGCGGAATCATGAAGTATTAATACTAATCGATATCAAGATATTACTATTGGCACATCTATTGTTCTTTACTCTTTTGAGCGTAATTATGTCTCATTTGTAAATGCGAATGCCGGTGAAGCTCATTCTCTTGAAGTCAGGCATCGCCGACAACATGGCAATTATAAGGTGTGTAACTTACCTCGCGGATATATTTATATCACATTCATATTAATGGTGTTCTTCGTCTGTATAGGGAGCGTCGAAGAAAATAAATCAATTGATACTGATGGACAATATGGCGTGTGGCACTGTTGGATGTATACAATGGGCTGCCTGATAGATAAAATGACATGTGAATTCGATCAGGTTGGGTGGAGCACACTACTGGCAGGAAATATTGATAACTGACAGGAAATACCTCGGGTGTGGAGGTAGACACTTTTCCAGTCGTTAACAAACAAAAATCTTTACTTATGATGATTACAATCTTTATTTTATTGTACAACGATGCCTTACATAGGTTGTTAGTAGAATAATATGACCAAGCCATAAAACTATGTCATTCTTCAAAATAGTTATTCTGTATGGTAACAGGAAATATATTAATAAACAAGTGTTAGCCATTGCTCTCTCGTGTACTACAGATTTTGAATCTAAAACATGAGTCAGTGTTCTCAAATATTCCAAGTGATTTAGATGCTAACAGCGTTTCATCCGAGTTGAATCACGTTGATTCACAGTGTTTACTTTCTAGAAAATATATTTTATTTTCCTTTCCAGATGCAGAATTATCATTTATTTGATTGGTGTTTAACGTTTTACTTTATGTTTTTCATTTATTTTCAAATATTACAATTAGGCTGTGCCGGTGGAAATCGGAACATTGGGAAAAAGCCTCATATAAATTAACCATTGATCTTCGTAACCACCGGCTTTTGAATCAAAACCGCGTATACTGAAAGAGGCTCAGCACGCCACCACTCGTCAAACCGTTATGGAAAAGGTCCAATAACGGATATATCTAATTTAACTAGATATGTCTCCAACTCAATTAGAGATATCTGTTACTGAATTAAATATGTGTGTAAGCCAATAAGAGAAATGTCTAAATTGTAAAATGTAAAAAAAAATTACACTGAATGCTCACAGTCTGTGCTAGACAACCCTACATGTCTCTCTTTCAAACTTGCCAAGCAATGTTTTTCCATCTCCACGCAGAGTGGATTTCCACAGCTGTGGAATGGACTTAAAAGTGTGTTGATAGACAACCCATGGCGACAGTCCTTGTTGGCTTAGTCTGTATGCCTTATAATGACAGATGTGTAAAACCCGCTTCTATTTATTTGTCGAATCATAGTTCTGTAATCCAGTTTTCTATGAAAGTCGAATCATCATTTAATACTGAATTAGAAATATATAACTACATGTAATTCCCTCAGATAAGACATAACTCTAATCGTAACAGATATTTCATATAGATTATGCATTGGCTATATCAGTAGAGATATTATAGTAAGCTTATATACGATTTAAGCTAGTAATGACAAATCCAACTCATGCTTAAAATATGATGAAACCAACCGTAGGTTGTATTTGCTCTGCACATTACATGTTTAATGTGTAGCTGAAGTAATATGCTGGAAATTGTGTCAATCCTGACGCCTGAACTACCTGTAGTGTAACGCCTGGACAGTTTATAGGACATCATGCAATTTAACACACTTGCCACGCGCTCAAGCGGTGAGACTTATTTAAGATCTAATTTCCCTTCATCTATAAGAGAAGAGTGAAATTTGGGGCGAAGCCCACAAACTGTTAGTGTTGCACTACAGCTGGATGATCGGCTATTTTATTTCTGACTCCTGTATCAAACAGGGAAGATGAATCAATTTTGAAGCAGTTTTAAATTAGATTCGGACACGGTAGAATATTAAACAGTTTTAACACTTAAACATCCGTAATCTTTCTTTAAGACTTCGGGAAAGCAGTTTTGTAAGTGTCTGATAACATGTCCATTAAATTACAAGCTAGATTTAACCTGAAATCGTTCATTTATAAACCTATCAAAAAATATATAGCTGATAAAAATCATTAATGTACAAAACGATTAAGATAATGGACGTAAACACGGAGAGTCTTCTGTTAGAAAAACATAATAAGATTGAGTGCACTGCCTATAACTACGTAAAAATAACAAGTAATCATCAAAATGACGAGGCACTGTAATGGCAGTGAAATAAATCACGTGGGTTAAACATCATGACATTAAACGTTGTTGTTCCTGGTCCATAACAACAAATAATGCTAACCTGGATCTCTTGGTCTCGTGTCAAATTAATGAGCATAAGACTAATGATGTATTGAATTTTGTTCCCAAGTTTATTTTCATAAAGCTTAATTTAACTGTGACCGCTAACGTGATATTAAGATTGGCATGGAACTCGTGTGCTATAAAGCACCACTTATGACGTATTTGTAACTATGGTAACGAATCTATGTAATAATGGCGACTAACATTAGTTTAATCTTAACTGTTACACATCAATGACAACGGTCCCCGAATATTGCTGTTTCATGACAATCGAAAACTGCTTTCAGTGGTTTGGAAAATGTTTTCAGTCAAGCAACTATTGCTATTGTACGAGGTCAAGTCAAAATACTGTTCAATTACAAAATTATCATTAGTTTATTTTTTTAACAACCCAGCCGAACAAAAATGAACGGAATGAATTAAGATTATCAATACCGATTTGTCCTGTTTAATACTTTATATGCTACTGACAAATGTCTGTGTCCTTAAAAGGAAGTCTAATTCAGTTCATAACGGGGAGGACAAAGATCATCAGTCAATACTTGACATAGGCAGGTTGGAATATATTTCATATATAGGATATATGTACTGAATATTATATCAAACTCTGAGATCCATCACATCACATTACCTTTCTTCTGATCTACGGTTGGGGATTTCCACCCAATAGGCATGGAGCAGGGATCAAAAGAAATTCACTTTACCGACAGACATATTGCGTGTAGATGAATGAGAAAGTTACCACTGGCGCCAGTATGGTCAGTTGCAATGTGCCAAGGGGGAATTGGGAAATTACATGTTACTTAATCAAGGAACAATGTGTAGAATAAGTTATAGAAAACCAGACATGAATGTGGTATTGGGTGAGCAATTCAAAGACGTTCGGGAAATTAGAATTAGCAGCAAGTTCTTGGAAATCGAAACAGAGGCCAGCTTATAATTTTACCCTTTGGGTCAAGTGTTACATCAATGAAGAAGGAAAAGGTTTCCGGCCTAATTAGACTCCTGGTATATCAGTTTTTTGTCTTAAACCGAAACACGAATTTATGTACACATTTGAAAAAAGCAGCTTTTCAATCAAACCTAAATCTGGCAAAAGTAGATTTCTTGCTCCAAATAATTTTGCATTTATGTCACGGTTGAAACGTTTACAATTAAAAAAAATATATATTTTGAGGGAAAATGTCATGGAACCCATACTTCACGGTTGGAACTGAACTTTACTACAATTTTTAAATAACACGTTTTCCCTTTTACAAAGTTTCAATAAGCTTTACAAGGATAGTTTAAGTAGAGTTACGCAAATATCAAATCTGAAAAATTTATTATCAGCGAATCAGAAAAAGCCTTTTTTTCTCTTGTCCAGAAATATTTAATATTTGGTAGCGTGCTGGAAATTTCTTAAAACTAAATACATACTCCTACTTTCTCTGAAAAAGATGACGAAAACAATCGATACAAAACGAAATTAAGATTTTTTGAATATTTTGTTCATAAAAAAATAGATGGTAAATTGTTTAAAAATCCCCAGAAATTCTAGACAAATAACGTTTTTGCATATAGAATAAATCCTATAAGTAGCATTGATTGTTGCCACTTTCGACTTTGTGGGGCCACATACTTCTTTACCATTCCGGCTTCTTGATGTATTGTACGTATATACAACATTTAGAGATAACATGGCTTTTCTAAAAAAAACTCTCCCCTTTTGTAAATCTTTTTAAAAAAGAACATTGTGAGAAACACCTTGTTTGTTTGTTTGTTTCTTTTTCTTTTTCAATTTTATTACCGAAAAGTCAATTATTTATCATCTATGCAACTTAAGATATGTGTTCTCTGGAATTAAACAAATAGTCTTTGGGATTTAGAACTGACAACTGTAAGTAGGCGGTTGCAAAAGTAAGATTGATACCTGGAAAAGCTATAATACACATTAATATACATTCCATATTTAAAAAGGCTTGTTCCACGCGATCTTTCTCCGTAGATAGCTAGTCATCGAATTCGGGAGATAAGAAATTCAATTGGTCTCTACGGACATACAAATGTTGTGTGAAAAGAGGCGATTGTTGTAACCAGTGTTCTCACTGACAAGTAAATGTTTGTATTTTTGATTGGGTTTTACGCCGTACTTGATGTTGTTTTCACTCATATGACGGCGTGCCAGCCCAATGGGTGACAGAAGCCACCTTAAACGACAATGGCAACAGAGAAGATACCACGATACATTTACTCGACAAATAAACAGGGCATCACAACAAATCGATTTCTTGACGCTACTTAGCTCAAAGAGCACCAAGGCACATTAGTCTTCCGCTAAGGTTCACTTGAAAAAGCACTAGACCAACAGGAATCTTCTCTAAACACTCTGTTATTAATAAATTTACATGAACAAAAAAAAATTAAATATCTTTGTGTTAATAAAGGTTTCTACTTCCGTTTTTATTCTTGATAATTTGAAATCATTAAATATGTATACCTCGATCAATCCATTGTTTTTATATCAAAGTTATAGAAAAACGAGTTGAGCAATACGATCCAGAACATTAATTGACAGTTTGTTAATGTGTTCACTTCACGGCCAATGGAAATTCCCTTAAGTAAACAGTTCATGTTAGAGGCATTGTCTTCAATAGAGAAACGTCTTTTTTGTTCACTGCAAAATTTTCTTGATGTTTTCTATCGGATTTCCTGCTTACGCTTGTAAATTAGAGTCATCACATAAATAAAATGATCTTGATAATGTGGTTATATGCTTGGCAAACAACACAAAAGAATTAAAATATTGTCTGTAGAATGAAGGATCTTACCATAGTGAAAATGTCTCAGTGTTGAAACATATAGATTGATTTATTCCATTCCAGTCGCATATGAATCAAACGTAAAATGTTATTTTTATTTAAAGTAGCTTGAAAACGTTATGGCACTGCACGTCCACAAGTATCATTGGGCGTTACTTTTATGTGAACTATTAAACCACACATATTTCCGGTTCAGTTGATTTAACGTTGCCACTGAGTATCATTGCAAGTATTAGACACCAAATCAAAATTGAAATACGTTTTTGAAATAGAAGCTTTACAAAGCTATCGTTTCTACTCTATAGATCGATTAGATTATTTAAAATGTATGATTGTTATAAAATCTACCCCATACTACATTTATTCATATTCTCTTTAATGAGAATAAAATCAACAATACAACCTAAATTAGTTTTGTTTTAAATTTGCTTATTCTAAACAGTAGCCAGCTGGAATTTAAAAAAGGTATCCTGTTCTCATGAAAACAAATTCAACTGTTTGGATTTGAGAACGCGTTGGAATGGTATATTAAGTTTATAAACAAATTAGTTGGTTTATGCTTTTCTGAACCTTACTTAGGGCAGGATATAATCAAATATTATTTACTTTATCAACTCCGTATGCTTGATATTGTGGTGGAATGACAAAGAAGCATAAGTTTAAATAATTGACAGCTTAGTTTGTGTTTAAATTGCGAGATGAATTATGAATAAGATGGGGATTAAGTTATCTCACTCGAAAAACTAAAGTCATTTAATATCATGTCAGTGAAGTATAATAAGGATTTACAGTCCTCTGGCTTTGCACAAAGTTAAACACAGAACAAAGAATAGCATAATTAAGACATGAAATAAGTAATCAAGGTTAATTACATATCATATAAGCATTACATCTTATCGATTGCTGACAGACCTCCATTCGACGCCCTTCAGCGTCGTCCATGTTTTCTGCAAAAGCTTAGTGTATTTCACTGGCTCAAGATCTAATTTCTAATCATCATCTTAAGAAGGTTGCTATCTGCAGTGGTTCGAGGTCGTGCCATTTTAGCTATTGACAGCTTCAACGTATTGCTGATTCATAAAGGGTTAGTAGCTAGTGGACCAGAACTTATCTTCTGCTGGATACCCATTGGATTTGGTATCCCTGGAAACAATTGTGATTGGAATACTTTTAAGAGCTTTGTACTGTACATATATTTCCAATTTGTTAAACTTGAAAATGAAAATATCTCTAAGATTATTAAATCTGAAAATTGAATGTTTTTTTAACATAAATGTATTAACTTAATATTACACATTCGGCCAAAAGGCTTATCCCGAGTACATTATACAAAATTACATAAATATTGAATGTTAGTGATATAAAATGAGGATAATTAATATATAATACATTAAAAAATCATCAATAATTTAAGCTGAAGCCTACAAAGTAAAAAAAAACACTCCACTTGATAAATAAGAAATGCTGTATAATAGGTTACAAAATATATGTTAATGTGGTTTGTTGTTTGTTGTTTTTTTATCTGGCAGCACTAATAGAAACAGTCAGCAGTATCATGTCCGTCTGTGCGAAGCAAATGTGTTTATTTATGTAAAGAGTTACTATTGATACCAATGCAATATTTTTATAAGAAGCCAAATGTAATTTTATATGTAAAACATTAAATAAATCTACTAGTGTTTGAAATATATCGGAACGCAGCTTTAGCAATTAAACAATTTATCTCATGAGAAGTTTCGTGTGAGCCATATAAAAGTAAAGTGATACCGATTTCACCCGTATACCCAATGGGATTTATGTCTTACATAAGTTGTTGGCTAGCTTCATGTGTATTTTGAATTGTGGACAATGTAGTAGGTAATGATTAGCTGCCTTGACGCTATGTCCAAATGCACATCGCGATGAATCGGAAATACAATTAATAAATATATCATCATTGAGAGAACTACAGCCGTTTCTTATTCTACATGAACGTTTGAACGCCTATTTAATAGTTGCATCACTTATGTCTATCCTTTCCTGTTTCCGCTTTGTTTCTATTTTTGATGTAAAGGATTGGGTGGTTTTAAATGGAGGTTATAACTGAGGGGCCATATGGAGTGTGAAACTGTTGAATGTATAAAATGTCCTGTCTGATAGATGAAATGACACGTGAATTCAATGATGGTTCGTGAAGCACATTACCGAAAGGATATTTTCATAACTGACAGGAAGTACCTTGAGTGTGAAGGTAGAAACTTTTCCAGTCTGTGTTCACGAAGAATAGATCTATGACAGTTAAGAATCGTGTCCAGATCATTTACCAGTCCCATTTATAGGTAATCTGTTCACTAGAAAATTACAAAGACTACTATCGAAATCGTCAAAACGAGACTACTGAAGGATCTCCAGGTATCGTGTACTCCAGGTTTTGGTTCTCAAATATTCCAAGTGATGTACATGCTAACAGCATTTCAACCGAGTTGAATCACGTTGCTTCACAGTGTTTACCTCCTTAAAAATATATTTTATTTCCCTTTCCAGATGCGGAATTATCATTTATTTGATTGGTGTTTAACGTTTTACTTAATGTATTTCATTTATTTTCAAATATAACAATTTGGCTGTGCCGGTGGAAATCGGAACATGGGAAAAAGCCTCATACAAAGTAACCATTGATCTTTACAACCACCAGTATTTAAATGTAAACCGGATATACTGAAAGGGGCTCAGCACGCCACCACTCGTCGAACCGTAGTGGAAAAGGTCTAATAACGGATATATCTAATTTGGTGAAAGTCCTCGTTGGCATTTGGTGTGCCTTATAATGACTATGTTAGACAGATGTATCGAAACCCGCTTCCTTTATTTGTCGAATCATAGTTCTGTAATCCAGTTTTCTATGAAAGTACAAATCATCATTTAACAAAGAATAAGAAATATATAACTACCTGTAATACCCCCAAATAAGACATAATTCTAATCGTAACAGATATTTCATATGTATTATCCATTGGCTATATCAGTAGAGATATTTTTTTATTGATAACTCAGTTAGCTTATATACGATTTAAGCTAGTAATGACAAATCCAACTTAGGCTTAAAATGTGATGAAACCAACCGTAGGTTGAATTTGCTCTGCACATTACATGTTTAATGTGTAGCTGAAGTAATATGCTGGGAATTTTGTCAATCCTGACGCCTGAAATACCTGTAGTGTAACGCCTGGACATTTTATAGGACATCATGCAATTTAACACACTTGCCACGCGCTCAAGCGGTGAAACTTCTTTAAGATCTAATTTCCCTTCATCTGTAAGAGAAAAGTGAAATTTGGGGCGAAGCCCACAAACTGTTAGTGTTGCATTACAGCTGGATGATCGGATATTTCATTTCTGACTCCTGTATCAAACAGGGAAGATGAATCAATTTTTAAACAGTTTTAAATTATATTCGGACACGGGTAGAAGATTAAACAGTTTTAACACTAAACATCCGTTATCTTTCTTTAAGATTTCGGGCAAGCAGTTTTGTAAGTGATAACAAAATGGCGAGGCGCAGTAATGGCAGTGAAATAAGTCACGTGGGGTAAACATCATGACATTAAACGTTGTTGTTCCTGGTCCATAACAAAAAATAATGCTTACCTGGATCTCTTGGTCTCGTGTCAAATTAATGAACATAAGACTAATGATGTATTTAATTATGTTCCCCAGTTTATTTTCATAAAGCTTAATTTAACTGTGGCCGCAAAAGTAATATTAAGATTGGCATGGAACTCGTGTGCAATAAAGCACCACTAATGACGTATTTGTATCTATGGTAACGGATATATGTAATAATGGCGACTAAAATTAGTTTAATCTTAAATGTTACACATCAATGACAGCAGTCCCCGCAGAATGATGTTTTATTACAATCAAAAACGGTGTCAGTGGTTTCAAAAATGTATTCACTAAAGCAATTAAACTAAATCTACAATTACATCCAATGTTAATGATCAAATCCCGTGGCATTCAAGTCTTTTAACTTAACATGTTTGATGTACATTATGTAGTAGTCGCTCAATGCGGCGTTAACTGTTGTACGAAGTCACGTCACAATACAGTTCAATTACAAAATTAACCATAGTTTATTTTTAAACAACCCAGCCCAGAAAAAAACAGAATAAATTAAGATAATCAATATGCCTTGTTTAATACTTTATTGGCTACTGACAAATGTGTGTCCTTAAAAGGAAGTCTAATTCAGTTCATAACAGGGAGGACATAGATCATCAATCAATACTTGTCAAAGACGGGTTGGAACATATTTCATATGTAGGAGTAGAAATTCTATAATCACATAATTGTACTGAATATTATATCAAAGTGTGAGGCCTATCACATCACATTAGTTTTCTTCTAATCTACTGTGGCAGATTTTCGCCCGATATTCATAGAGCAGGGAACAACATAAATTCATCTTACCGGCCACAGACAGATATATTGCGTGTAGATGAATGAGAAAGTTAAAACTGGCGCCAGTATGGTCAATTACAATGTGTCAAGAGGGAATTGGGAAATTACATGTTACTTAATAATGGAACAATGCATATAATTAGTTATAGAAAACCAGACATGAATGTGGGATTGGGTGAGCAATTCAAAGACGTTCGGGAAATTAGAATTAGCAGCAAAATCTTGGAAATCGAAACAGAGGTCAACTAGTAATTTTAAATTTTGGGTCAAGTGGTCATCGATAAAGAAGGAAAGGGAAAAGGGTTTACGGTCTAATAAGACTCTTCGTTTATCAGTATTTTGTCTTAAACCGAAAGACGAGTTTATATACAAATTTGAAAAAGCATTTTTCCAATCAAAACTTAAATCGGGCAAAAGTAGATTTCTTTCCCCAAATAATTTTGCAATTATGTCACGGTTGAAACTTTTAAAACTGAAAGTAACTTAATTTGGGGAGAATGTTATGG
>JAVFBZ010215741.1:0-12794 GCA_032466195.1 Katharina tunicata
TATTTTTGGTTGATACGCTGTGTTTGGGATGTGCAATACGAATTGGCATGTTTTCATATTACAAAAATCAATTCGTATCAAAATATTTTGAAAACAAGTTGGTATCGTTTCTTTTGGACACTAGTGTAGTTACATACACTTACAAACCCATACTTTCTGTGAACTGCTATGTAATCTTTCGTGAAACCCCTCGCTATTCATATCCGACGTGCAAGTCATTAATTGACCATTGTTTTCGCTAAAACGGTTTTATGATCTGATTGATGAAAACAACCATCTGAAGCTGGTCAATTCTATTGTCACTATCACACTTACCACAATTTTATTAGCATCTAAACGTCTACCAGACAGGGTCATAAACATATTAATTTAATGTACGCATTTATATTTTGAACTAACGCGATAATCAAAAAATATTACCCACAAATTATCCAATAAAGTTCTTATTCGCCATGACAAACGACTTTTATTAGAGAGTATTTTTAGGGGATGTTATAAAGTGACTAGTGATGGACGGAATATATGTATCCACTGATATGAACATTACTATAATATTACATTCAATTTATAATTATCTCTATATACTGAATATCGCATGCAGAGCTCAGCTTACTACATACCCGGCTTGCATTCGTTTGATAGTATTCACATTGTGTGCTATGAAAACACTGCGACCTAGTCGTGTTTGCGACAACCCCACGGTGAGACTCACGCAGAGCGCTTCTATTGTTTTAGCCGGACTATTTCTACTTACTAAAGAAGAAGGCTTGCCCATTGCGATAACATTGCGTTTGGCGGACAATATGCGCGATTTAAGAAAATCACAGGTGTAGTAAACGTGTATCATTCGAATAGCAATATAGTGGCCTTACATTGCGATTGCTTTGCTAGCGAATTAAGGAAACGCTTCTTAACAAGACCCTGCAAATGAAGACGAATGACATTGTATCGAGCACAAAATTTAAGGTCCATGCCCAAGTACATGTACCATGGGATGGAAAACGACTGAAGGCCACTATCAGGTAAAAAATTATATACAAGCATATACAATATTCATAGGTTCAAACTACGCAATAGTCCATATGTGATACATAAATAAAACCAGCCTGAACATGCACCATTTTCTAACGAAATATAATATCGTAACATTTCCTAATACATGCAGACATAACAATTATAACATATATTTCTTATATTGCAGATGACCAAACGGACTTAAATGAGATAGAAAGCAACTATATGGTAAATCTGAGGAAAAAAACAGCTCAAAAAGCGTTTCGACCCAGATGAAAACCGCTTCTCTTCTTCGTCGTGCTAACACCCTGAAAAGAAAAGAAAAGGTTGGTTATTTGGAGTTATACAGGTACCAGAAGACAAGATAAAGACATTAATCAAAATTCAAGAGTATTTAAATTACACATTTTGGCTATAATTAAACAAGAACAACAACTTATGTCAACAACTTCAAATTATATTCTTGTCTTTAATGTATCACATTATTTCTCTTTCTATAGACGATAGAGTTTGAGGACAACACGCATGCAACATCTGCCAGTAAACGTGTTAGAGAGGACCGGGGGATGTTGGAAACTTCCCTGAGCACCTTTACGGTTTCGGAGTTTGGCAAGCTCACGGGTTGTGTTGAGGGTAGCCAATCATCCAGCCTATCCTCTAACAATATTTCACGTCCTCCTATTTTTACTACCTCTTCCCATCTATTCCCACCCCTCTTTCGCCTTCTCATATCTTACCTACTCCCATCGACTGCTTAACATGGACACTCATGAACTAATAACACCTTTATCTGAATGCCCTGTCTCCGTTTACCTATTTCTCGTGAACGGTCGCCATCCCCTCTTTCGAAACTAACATCGGCTGATGACTTGGTTACTCAAGGATGTACCCCAGAGCTATTGCCTTTGTGCCATACTAAGCTACATGGATACACTTGAGCAGAAGATTAACTTGATATCTACCTCTATTCCAACGGCAGTGACGACGACGACGACGACAACATCAATGCAGACGGAACAACAGATGTATGATTCTACATCCACAAATGACGCAGAGACCAGATCTAGCCATCCCTGAAGCAGAGGACAGACTTTGGAATTTGACACCGGCACAGTTGGGCGAAGGGCATGTCACTAGTGACCTTATACGTACCTTGACGCTGAATGTACCAAGAACGATTTAATAAAGTAAGCTAGATTTAGCTACCAATGATTTAGAACAGCTACAAAAATCATGGGCAAGTGCGAAACACTTCGCAAAAAACATTTTGTATCACTCATTTACAATGAGCTCTACAAGAAGAACGCAGCAGGAAAAAAGTTTACCGGTGTAAACAGCGAGAGAAAGACAGCACTAAACCCGTCTAAGTTTACAGAAATAGTTCAGATCGTTGGACTGTGTTACAACGAGGCAGGTTTGGAGATGACGGTGACAATAGCTGTGAACGCGGCATTACGCTATCTATGGGGCACAAAACTAAACCACCAACCTTGGTTACTGAAGTAAACAATGATGAATCCATATTGTAATTTAATTGTATTTAACTGTATTAAAAATACCAATTTATTTGAACAAATGTATATTAAACAAATTAGTAGAAAAAATAAGAGCATTGAATTTGGCAATTTATTCTTACTTGCACTAATTTTTTTTATTAGCAATTTTATTTTCAACACTTCGATTTATTCATTAATAGCGAGTGGCACATACACCGGCCAGTACACTGCAGGCACAACCTTGTACAAATGACCAATATTCTTGTTACACGTTTCTTGTGTGACGGACTGCCAGAATTTGCCGATACCAGACACTTATTAGTCCTCAGATTTCTTTTTTATATTTGAGCAAACAAGTGAAATCTCGTACTGTGGTATATTCTGTACTACCTTTGTGAAAACAAATACTATTGTCAATATTATATGAAAAAGGTCGTTTTATACGCCCGTGGTGTGTTGTTTATTTACGAGTTGTGTGTGACATGAGCACATCTCAAATTAATTGACACTTCTGTGAAAACGAATTAAAGAATGTGAGTTAAGTGTCACTTGATTAATTTCTGTGTCGCTATCGGCTATGTTTTATATATTAAACTACTGTGTTAAACATGTAAAAAAAAAAATGTAAACATCATCAGACAAAAACTATGGGATTGCACGGCCGTGAAATCATAAACCCGGAAGCGGTCCTAAAACCATTTAAAACAAAAACGTATACCAACAACAACATGGACCGAGCTTGAATTATGAACAGTTTGGCAATTTAAAAATGTTAAAAAGCTAGAGGCAAACGTAAACTTTTCTCGCATTATTTGGGCTCCCTATACACGTGACCAGGACTACATTCGTGGCCATAAACATAACTGTAATCTTCCGCGTAAAGCGTGCAGCTGTCGCTATAGCACAGCATATCTACGGGCCAACACATACACATATACAGCGACCTAGTCGCCGATACCAGCCACTAATTGCTCCTTAGTACGAGGATCACCACATTTCCTCAAGTGGTATTTATGTGATGCCCACATCATTTCGATTGGGTTGAGGTCTGGCCATCACGGTCACTCCTTCCTTTGCGAACCATTCTTTTTAGTTGACTTACTTACATGTTTTCGGTCATTGTCCTGATATAACCGATGGCCGTCTGGATAAACGGTGCTGATGAATGGCTGCAAGGAAATAACAATATAAATAAATTTTATGAACATATTTCAAAGAGGCTAATTATTTGTAATTACAACTTACATGTTAGTAATACAATATGACATACCAATAGATAGTTTTCAAAACATGCACCTGGAAAATAAAACAATTTTCAATTAATATAATTTTGTGGTTTGGAGGTATTTGTAATTTATTAAACAATAATTTACAAACCAACAAGAAACAACTTATTTTCCTTTTTGGATGGATAAGGCCACAGCTTTATTATTGACATTTACAGTAAACAAATAATTTTAAGGCGACTAGATCCCTGTGAGCCGGCTGAGCGCCTACCATTTGGTTCTGGGCGAATCAGACATTTAATGAATAAGATTAACGGAGCTATTTTAGCCAACAACTCCTTGGGATAACCAAGCGAGATTGCATGTAAAAACCTATGGTAGTAAATAACTCATATATAACCAATGAGATTGCGTGCAAAACCATGTTTGCGAATATCTCATGTAACCAATGAGATTGCATGAGAAGTCATGGTAGTGAATAACTCCTTGGGATAACCAATCAAGAATGCGTTTTTAAACCATGGTAGCGATTAACTCATATAACCAATGAGATTGCGTGCGAAGCCATAACAGCGATTAACTCCTTGTGATAACCAAGCGAGCTTGCGTGCGAAGCCATGGCAGCGAATAACTCCTTGGGACAACCAAGCGAGCTCGCGTGCAAGCCATGGTAGCAAATAACTCGTGTTTAGAGTTTGCGTGCGAAAGTATAACTCCTTGGGAAAACCAAGCGAGCATGCGACTTAAACCATAGTAAATAGCAACATATTACCTGAATGGCAATTTGTCTAAGCCAAGCGATTTCAGGCAAAACTTACTTGCTGCCTGGGAATAAACCAGGCCATGCGCAGTTAATGTTGTGGAAACTAGTTGATGAGAAGAAGGCTCACAGGGACCCCGCCACAAGAGTGTGTCTATACACACTCTCCATCCAAAAACCTTAAAGTTTTACTAAGCAAAAACTTGTTGATCAGATGTAACAAACATTTCTAATGAACCTTGTAAGGTATTAAGCATGATGTCATTGCCAACAGGCGACAAGTGAACACCGTCATGTCTAAACAATCCAGTTATAGTGTGGGTAATATCATTATGCTTAATGACTCTACCCCCCATGGCTCTTATTGACGCTGCTACTTTTCTGTTTATGCCTGGCTCTTTCTATTGCCCGAATGCTATGAGCCCCGTGCCAACAATTACTTATCGGGGTAATATGTCAGACCAAACTATGGTACATGCAGGCAGCACAGGTTTTAATTCAAACATAATGCTTTTAAGTAAGATATATACTTCATGACATTTAAGTAGGACGATGTTATTTGATCCTAGGTGTATAACGATAAAATTTGGTTCTGGACAGCTCCCAAGATCGCCCTTGACAGCAGGTATCAGCTCTTGAAGGCGCATGCCCCGCTTTCCACACCACCTTACACGAACCCCATACTTCTCCAGGCCCAAGTTTGGTTTCACAGGACGCACCAAAGCTCTGCGATGGGCCCCATAAATGCGAATTTCTGAAATGTTACGAATATGAATTAGAGAATTTCTCTTTATTATATTTCAGGTATTATCCATATTCACTCAGTATTAAGTGAATGGGCACATAGCGAGAATATACATGAGAGCGCCATCTACACCACTGTTTGATTATTTTATCGGGTATTCCGATCTTTGAAGCATATGTCGCAGCTCCTATTCTGAATGAATGCGATTTAAAGTGGGTTGCTGACAGGCCACAATTTTATAACCTTTTTTAAAACAGCAGTAAACTGATAATCAGTAACGAATGCTCCATTCGCATGACAAAAGTAATAACGATTATTTGCTGGACGAACAGAGTGGTAATTCAAGACAACCCTACGCAACAGGACAAATGGAATGATCAGATATTTGTATGTTTACAGACTTTCCAAGTTGGTCAGTTTTGCTGAATTTTAGAGAGAGAAAGGAAATTTACACTCTTTGTGGTGCACTGTCAAACAAAATTTTGCATACGACTGGACGGCTGTCTAATACAGAGCTTTAGTATTGACGGAGACAGAGGCTTCTAGAAGACGATTCCTCTCTATCAGTAAATCTTCCACAATTGGACTGGGATAGGCGTGGGCATCCTGTCTGCCTCTGGTGCTAACTCTCTGAATTTCCGCCACTGTGCACGAGAAATTGAGTCAGCGATAGCATTATGGTAACCGTATATGTTCACTTTTCACATGTACGTTTAAAGTTAAACAGCGTAAAATAAATTTCCTCACTAATTGCATTACCGGTTTTGACTCTGATGTAGTGGAATTTATCACATGGACTACCGCCATATTGTCAGAGTGATATATTATCTTCTTGTTTGCTCTTAAGTTTCCCCATAAAAACACTGAGACGTAAATAGGAAAACATTCTAAGATTGTTATATTATCTACGAGGCCTAATGCTGACCAGTCTTTAGGCCATTAACTGAAAGCCCATTTGCCTTGAAAATAAATTCCAAACCCAAGAGATCCAGCACGGTCTGTATACATATGAATCTGATCACTAGACAACCACTGTTTGTCCCTAAAAACACTTACACCATTTAACCCACTGAAAAAAGTCAGCCATATGAACAAATCTTGTTTCATTTCATGTGTTAATCTAATATGTTGGTAAGAATTTTTAACTGAACACGTTGCATCAATTAATCTACGACAAAATGCTCTACCTGAGGCTACAGCTCTACAAGCAAAATTAAAGAACCAATTATTGATTGTAAATCATGCAATTTTATCTTATCCCTAGTGATAATGGCCTGAATCTTAACACAAATCTCTTCAACCTTTTCAGTGGGAATTCTAACCAACATTTCCTTTGTGTCTGATTCCAAACCTAAAAATGTGAGCGACGTAACAGAGCCCGCCATTTTCTCTCTCACCACAAGAATACCTAAGACATTGCACATATCCAGGAAAATGCTTAAAGTTTGCCAACAACTATTATAATTTGTAGGCCCAATGAACAGGAAATCGTCTAAGTCATGCAGGCATTTACCCTGTGGAGATTTAGACATAACTAACCATTCGATAAACGTGGAAAATTTTTCAAATAGAGCACACGAGATCCAACATCCCATAGGTAAACATTTGTCAAAGTAATATTGTTCCTGAAACTTGAATCCCAGCTGATCAAAGTCTTCCGGATTGACTGGCAACAATCTGATAGCGGATTTAATATCTACCTTAGCCAGCAATGCGTTGGACCCAAAATGTTGAATTGCATGAACAGCCTCATCAAAGTGTAAATATTTGACTGAACAAATGTTTGGATCTATATGATCATTAACTGAACTGCCCAATGGGTATGACAAATGATGAATTAATCTAAATTCGCCTGCCTGTTTCTTAGGAACAAAACCTATAGGAGTTATTCTCAATGTTGGTAAAGGAGGATATATAAAAGGACCCATAACCCTGCCTAAAATTACTTCCTTCTCTATTTTCTTTTGAACTGCTTCTAAATTTTGTTTCACAGAGTTCAGGTTTTCAGCCTCGGTTGGTAAATGAGGAAATCCATTAATTTTTTCTTGAGCTTTAATCTTATTGGGGTATAACTGTAGATGTTGTTGTAGCATATCAACGTTAATTGAGGTTTTTGGTAAATGGAACAAACCGTCCTTTGTAATTGCCACGAAAGGGCTGATTTTGCCCTTTACCGCCTATCTTATTGTTAATGTTACAGTACCCCAAGCACTTTGAACAAGCATGGTTGTACCGACACTGGCGCCTCTGACAACCGTTACCATTGATGTCCCAACAAACTGGCACATGATTACTCTGGAAACTAGATCCAATAGGAGCAACACTGGTGACTGAAATGTTGGAGTTACCCACTAGTTTTGGAATCATACATGTAAGTCACAACTCTGCATTGATAGTAGCCCAGGAGCTGAAAGGGTTGGAAGCATGTCTAATACGAAACTGCTCACCCTCCAAGAATAGCCATTAAAACGTTCTGTGGCTGTTCTTATTGTATGTATATACTTCAAAAGCTCCAAAGCTTTGTTGGGGAACCGTGAAACACTGCTGTCCACTTTTTGGTGGACTCTTTTCGACTAGCACCTGGCTTCGATCTTATTTCAATCTGACCTGTGCTGGACAAAAATAATGACGACGGATTTAGATGTTCGTTTTGTCTCTCTCACCTTTTAATAGGAGATTCATTTGAACAAATTCCCCTCTCCAGATTTTATCTTTAACTATTATGGGAATATTACACCCAAGTGTATCGCACACACTGACGGCAGGGTTGATTGCAGGCTGGGTATTAACAGGGTGTATAGATGGTGCACTATTGTTATCAGCAAAATTAATATTAAGAAACGGATTTGTCTTACCTGCTTCATTTGAAAGCGCACACGACCCCCTGTCGAGAATCGTTGCAGCCGGGGCCAAAGATTGCTGCAACGTACCGGCAGTGAAAATCCCCTCAGTGCTGTCTAAGGTGAGGACAGGAGCAGCAGGACTTTCATCGACTACATTACATCGCCTCTTCTTCCTGGGGGAAGAAGGTTTTGATGGCTTTTTTGTTACACGCTTCTTCGACGACCGGTGGAACGCGGCATAGCTGCACAACCAAGTCTCAAACTAAAAAGGATGAAAATTCAACTGAAATACGATTGAAATCAACTAAAAAATTATGTAAAAAAGGACTTATACGACTGAGAAATACGAAATGTTTTTAAAACGGATGGGTTGCAGAAATGAATGAAATTTCAATTAAATAATAGCTGAATATTTTTGCTCCCTATTCTTTCAGTCAGTGGAGTCAAAGGATTTGAACGATGTCATCTGCAAGTGCTCGCCAAAGACGCGGAAAATAACTCTAATTATCTCCCCTTAAACAGTAAAATCCTGTTAATAAATTTGTCTTTTCCAAATCGGAATAAACATTAATATATTTTAATTGCAGGGTATGTAATTTTCATTTTGAACTAAATATATACATGTAACTGGAACTTACTGAGTATGGATGTTTATGAATTCCTTTCAACCTATGTCTATGACCACGGCGCCGAAACGATTGTCGCACATTTGGCTGCATACGAATGGTCGATTCATCTGTATAAATTATGTCCATGAAGTTGTCCCGTCTCTCGATGACATCTTTGCAAAATGCTTTCCTCTTATCCTTGTTGACGTCATGTACTAGCTGGCAACATCTTGCATTGCTACTTGTCCATTCTAGCGCCTGTCGGGCACGCTTTATGGTCGATCGAGAAACTGTTATCTGGAATCTTTCAATGAGTTTCTTTTGCAGCTCATTGTTTCGTCTTTGCATCCATTTAATTATCTATAAAATCAATGTGTTCCTCGTGTAAGTTTTCGTTTCTCCGGTCGTTTACGTACACTGGTCTCTACTTCTAGACGTCTTCTCTCCATGTATAGCTTTATGGCTCTAGTTGTAATAGTCGCTTCTGGATATTCAGTGGGGTCACTCCTGGCTTCGACAAAGTATCAATTCGGGCTTGGGAAAAAGTGGAAATCCGTTGGATCTTCACTACTCCCATTTTGAAGTTAAATTTATGAATATCATATCATATATAAAATTGTGTAGTTATATACCAGTTGACACAAGATCAGCTGTGGTGTATACTTTATCCAGGAGCTCTGATCACCTGAGTACATCTCAAAGAAACTGACGTCTGTGAAAACTCATCGGATTAAGGAAAGTGAGTTTAGAGTCAAACAGCAGGAGTACTGCTCGTAACACACAGGATTAACTTCTTCTTTTATTAATTGTATCATGTTATATAATATGGAAAATAACATGGTAAAAAAATGTAATATCTTTAATATTAAAATAAAATTCTGGGAATGAATGGCCACGAAATTCATACCAGGGAAGTGGCTTTAAAACCACAATTTCAAATATATTATATTTATAGAAAATATGACACTTAATAATCCAATAAAAATGTAAACATCAGAAAATATATCCGTTCCAGGGAAACGGCCATAAAATTTCAAACAAAATCTTGTCATTTTATAACCAAATTAGCGCTCATATTAAGTGAATCTACTTCTTTAATTCGATTTTGTACTTCAAGTAAAATTATTAGAATTACCTTTTACATGCAGATATTTTTTAAAAAGAAGAAAAGAACGGTTGGATAGGCGACAGCATATATAAACACCCCTACACAAATCGGATGGTCCAGGGTAAGGTAACTCTTACAAATACAATTCCAATCTCAAAAGAGTTGTCAGCTCTTAGTTATGCGCACATGAAGCATTAAGCGTCCATTTATGCGGGATGACGACAGATTTCTGACAAAATACGATTCTTACAAACCAATTAATCATGTGTTCATATGACCACTAAATCCAAACTTGGCGTGTAGCACGTGGTGAATGAAGATCACGCGATTCCTATTTCTTGAGAGACACTGTTATGGTCTCCTATTATTTTTGTTAAGGCCTATATTTAAGATCTTTTTTTTTTCACATTAAATCACGCACACAAACCAGCAATAACCACACAATGTTAAAAACACTGTAAATATAAATTCAACAGTTTCTCAAATAGAGAAAGAAATTGTAACAACAAAAATAGTTAACTAACGTGCACGCCCTGTTATTATACTTCCTATAGTGAAATTGCGTTTAACAAGGCAAAGGTTAACGATTTACTAGGAAAGGTGATTGTTTTGCAAATAAGTATAGTTAACCAGTTGAGAATCGGAACATATGACCAAATCACAGATTACCCTGACCCAGTTTGCTTGGATATTATAAAAACAAATCCCACAAAACAACTATTCTTTAACTGGAAGTTGCTTTAATTTCTATAGCATAAGGACAGTCGTACATTGGGTGCCAACTGAGTTCCACATATTGATCGTTAAATGATATTCCCCAGTACGTTTCTGTCTGTTAAAGGAAATATTAAAAACCAAATAGTTGATTCACAAAATCGATAAAGATTATTGAAAAATGATTGCTTTCGTTATTTGCAAGTCTGTACGACTCAAGTTTTGTGACCCCTCCTAACCGAACAGTAAAGGTTTGAGTATACTAGGCGAATTAGCGCAGGAGAACTCGGTAAATCAACTGTTAAATACATGGATAGATTCTGTGTACTTGCCAACTTTACGAATGAAACAACCCCCTGTGCCTTATCACAAACAACACACACGCAAGCACACACCAGGTCTCACACACATGATTGTTTCTAATATGTTCAACCACACATTGATATATCTGGACAATTGCTTTAAAATGCATCATTTTGACGAATTCCCTGTTGAGTAATTTCCTAATAGAGTAGCTCGACAACTCCAAAGAATGACCAACAATTCATGCTGACTGTATATTTAGGTTAACTTAAACCATTTTCAGCAGTTTATAAATTACTAATTGATAATAAACACCAGTATTGTTCCCATATATTTATTGGGAAATGTCAATACATAAGGAGAGGACTTCCACTTTAACAAAATAATTCCACTACATCTAGTGTCTCAACCTGTATCAATAAGAAGTATTTATATTGACGTTATTGACCCAAAGTACATGCTCATAACATCTACAGTAAACCCGTATGCTATTACAACTGTGTGTGGACTCCACTGACTGGCGTCTAGAATTATATAGCTCAAGCTAATCTGCACAATCTGTGAAGTAAAAAAAGCTGTTGTTGTTTATTACAGACCCTGCTAGAAGACAGCGCTGGACAAAAACATCCGCATAACTATTGGAGTTTTATTTTCGCGATTTCTCCTCTCCCAAGTCAATAAATGTAAAACAAGGTCAATTTAGCATTGCCTATCTTACCCAATCAATTATTAGATCGTTATAGTGAACTCTAATTTAACGTCAGAACTAGAAGTTTCTTCTCCTTAGAACATTTTATCGTTGTGAAGTTTCAAACGCATGTTAAATCAATATCTCGCTAAGTATACACGATGAAGACGAATGCAACACCTCTGGACTTAAAAGTACTTGATCACTAAACCAATGGATACTGATTCACTTCGTTGAACAGCTGGCTTTGCCTAAGACGTCCGTCGGAAAACATTATTACTCGAACCATCGTTAATACACCATTGTCTTGTTCAGACAGTCGTCCATTTTAGGACAGGTTCAATAACAGATTGTGTGTAAGGGTTTCATTACAACAAAACTGTACAAATGATAATAACATCATTTCGTTCCACAAGTTGAGACTAGGTCCAAAAACAATAAGCACAATTTAAAAAAATGTGAGTCTTAATTAGGTTGGGTTACATACGCTTTTTTATAAGACGAACTTGTCAAATATATCTGCATAAAAAATTGTTGTCAGGAACATTAACTGCTCTAGAAAGGTCTTTACAAATGGATTTGTCAGCGCTGTCATGGACTTCAAGTTAATCGCTTTATTTTAATTCAATTTCTATTTCACATCGACGCTCATCCATACGTCAACATAAATGCCACAAAATAAAAGAGGGTTTTAAGAAAATTTGCCTGTAAAACTACCACTCCTGGGAATTGGACTTATCGAGGTTTAAAATCAGGATTTCTTTTGGAGACTCAGGTGCCGTTCCATAAGTCACTGACCTGCTGCGGTCTTCATTTGGATACGTGTGCGTGTTGGCTAAGTAAAAATGTTCTTATATGCAAGTCTTTTAACTGACAGACACACGTTTTAATACACATTTTTAGTTTGAATCCCCTGTAATGGGTTAAAAGTGTGTATGGAGAACTGCTTTCAACAGGATATAGTGATAAGATCTTCTTTGAAATTTAAACCATCGAAACGCAAACGACAAACCTAAGATAAACAGGATTACAATTCTGTTTGTGAATTCCAAACGATTCGACCGTAGCTCATAAACGTCGCTCTGAGGTTTATTATTTGATTTGAAACCCATTCCTCAATTTTCCATCGAGCATAGGCTATCTACTTAAACTGGTATTTTACTGCAAACCCATGTATTTTTTTGGGAACTGTTTGGTATTTTACGTGCCTTTAATTGGGTTAAAGACATAAAACCATTACGCACTGTTATATTTTCTGACTCGTTGAGTTCTCTTTTGGCTCTTAACAA
>JAVFBZ010215763.1:0-10491 GCA_032466195.1 Katharina tunicata
TATAGTAAGATATCGGGCTTATGTATGCGTCCTCCATCGGACCGATCATGAAGTGGTATGTCGGGCCGACATCAAATGAAAGTAGGCGTATGATCAGGAATTGATCGGCCCACTATCGTTATTCAACGTCAGGCCGATCCCGATCAGATGAGCAAAACTGGCATAAGGCCGATGTAAATTGCCTATGTCGGGCCGACACAAAGCACTACATTTGGCCGACGTTGGGCCAACGTGTTCGTGCTGGCTGGGATACTGTGCTTTGTTTGTTATCACGTGTTTTACACCGTTTGTGATGACGCGTATTTCACCCATGAGGTTTAGGCATTTGTGATGACGTCACATTGGACTGTGTTCCGCTCGCTCGAGCTGAATGCAAATGCGGATAGGGAGAGAAGTCATCCGGCCCATATATGGTCATTATAAATTAGGTCAACGAGGCTATTTTAACACACTTCCGCCACGCATGCGCAAATTTGACAACAATTGACCCTGAAAATATATACTTAATATTCACTAAGCATATCCAGCGGAGGATGTGGTGTAGTGGTAGAGTGCGAGACAGCGGATCATGAGGTCGTGCGTTCGATTCCGTGGTCGTTTTTTTTTCGGTTTATTTTTTTTTTAAATTATGTCGGGGATCGGACTTAGGGTTAGTTACCTTTTTAGTGACAGTATTTTTCTAGTTTTAATTATGTTTTATTAATCTTTTACACTCAACTATGTGAGATTTAAAATCTGCCGTAACAATAGCCACAGTAGAAATAATGCACACATCTCTTATATATTAACCAATCAGCAGTTTTCTGTTCTGACCCAGTTGTGACGTAGTATTTATGACCATATATGGGCCGGATGACTTCTCTCCCTATCCGCATGTGCTGAATGCGCACCACCACAACTTGCTATATGAGGTTATCACTAAAAGTTTTATTCCAGCAATTTGAATTGAATTAACTTACAGCGAGATCGGTTGTTTTCACCCTGAATTAGCATTAAGTGGATGTCTCTTGTATTCGTCTCTGTCAATGTACCGTGAGCAACTTTCTGAGGTAGTAGTTAAACAACAGCTATTTTTTTTATATTATTCTTATTGTTATGATTATAAAGCTGTGGATTACATACCCTTGCTCATAAATTATGTATAGGCAACATTTCCTTTCATTTGGCCAACTTGAGATGATCTATTAATATGTTGACCAAACACTATATCAACAATCCGGTCAATGCCAAGATACTAAATCGGCGCGTGTATAGTGTTACGTCGGCTCGTAGTCGGTCAGTGAAACTTTCCAATGTTGGATCGATACAAAAATTCCGACGTCGGTTCGTCGTGTGGTTTTATGTCAGCAAATGATCGGCTTTCCGCTGTATTTCCCGATGTATTGGACAGGTTCATTTAATACGGCAATCGGCATTGCATCGGTCCAACGTCGTTTATCAGTATTGGGTAGTGTATTCCAATTGGATAATGAAGACGCCCTGCATCGGGACGAATAACGATAAATAAGTAGGACCGACCTAAAATTCAAGTGGCTGTCTGATCGTGCCAATGCCGAGGTGATTACCTGACATAAGGCCGATGTCATTTACATACATGAAACTCATAACGTGTGTGCTGGCTGGGATTGTAGATAAGATCATACGAGTCAATTTTGTTTAGTTGTTTTATCTGGTTTCTGGTCTACAGGTACTCGTTATTTAACTAATAGTTTGTAAAGTAAACAAGCCTGGACGTCACTGACAACAGGCAGTACAAGAACAATTACAGGACGTAAAACAAGACGCGCCACAACAAACCGGATTCACGAAGCCCTTATTTCAGAGAGCACCAAAGAATAAGAAACTCCTGCCAGCCTCGCGCCACAACAAACAGGATTCACGAAGCTCTTATTTCAGAGAGCACCAGAGAAAAATAAACTCCTGCCAACATCGCGCCACAACTAACCGGATTCACGATGCCCTTATTTCAGAGAGCACCAGAGAATAAGAAGCTCCTGCCAACCTCGCGTCACAGCTAACCGGATTCACGAAGCCCTTATTTCAGAGAGCACCAGAGAATAAGAAGCTCCTGTCAACCTTGCGCCACAACAAACTGGATTCACGATGCCTTTATTTCAGAGAGCACCAGAGAATAAGAAGCTCCTGCCAACCTCGCGTCACAACATCCAGACACAATTATAACTCCAAAAATAAACCATCATTAAATATACATTTTCTCATGCACCTCAGAATAAAGACAAGCCGTGTACTATGTTGAGAGTAATGTATATTCCTATACGAACTAGTATGTCCTTTGTATACTGGTTTTTACTCTTCGCTTTTAGAATTTGTGCTTGGTTTTTTCCCATTTTTCATTTTTAAGGCCACAGTCGATTTCCACGGCTGTTACATTTTTCAGGTTTTTGTAAAGACAACCTCAAGCAGAATAATGTATCTATACAAACCGTCTTCAGCAACATCATAACTTCGCAAGTTGTAATTTTCTTAAAAGCACTCAAGCTGTGGGTTTAAAAGTTAATAGGTAGGCCTTCATTTTCATCCCTATCCAATGTGATGCAAACTGTCCAATGTGCATTATAATAACTACACTCTACTCCATAGACGACGTCTATTCTGTTAATAGAAATTTCACATAGAAATCCACAGCGAAATGTTGCCACCTAATAAATTACATAATATTGTAATCGTTAAATTCATAGGACTCTCATTTGCCATATGGCACTTAAACAAGTTATACTGTTAATACTATCCTTTCGTCATGTGTATTTAACCATTAAGCTATTAAATGGCGACAACAAAGCAATTATCTACGAGTAATTCGGGTAATGCAGATTATCACAACTTTGCCGATTTCAGATGTGTCTTACGATTTGGAGGCAAATTAATTCTGACAGATGATACGCAATACCACGCTCTCTTTACTATTTTGCAATATACACAAGGGTAAAGGTAGCTTAAAACATACATTTTGTAATATGCAAATAGTGTAGATTAATAATCAAATTGCTTATTAAAGGTAATTTGTTGACTCCATTAATGTAAAGGCAAGATAATTCTATTGAAACTTAATATACATTATATAACATGTGACGAAGATTAACATTTTACATCGAAAACAGAACGCTATCAATCATGATCGATATTTCACAGAGGGATATTAGGACAGAATTGATGGAGTGTTTCGAAAGTAAGCGATGCACACATCTGTTTTACCATAGCATTCCCTCGGACTGGTACATGTACAAACTTAAAACTGTAATCAATCATAGAGAAATATTTGTATAACTTTCAAAAGATAAAAAGCTTAAATGTGTATACTGTGTTGTTAGTGTTTGACTTATAATACAATACGATCGAGGAAAAGAGAACAATGTCACAGATGTGCATGTTGAATTAATTCCATAGAGATCTAGTTTTCGTATTGCCTTGGTAAGTATTCGATATTCATGTGCCATACAAACATTGTATTTTATACATATTATATCTACTGGGGATTATTGCGTCTTTGATCCTCCTGTTCGTTTTATTTATTTTCCGACAAACCTCAATTGTATGTAGTACCAAAAGTTCTCTGCGAATAGGCCTACCGCTAGATCTATTCCTCCATACTGTTGATCGTATTCCTTTGTGATGTATTATGTTGTTTTCAACTAATTTTTGTCTAGCCAACTTGCATTAATCCTTTGGATTAACCACTAAATCGGCCACACATAATATAATTGGTATTAGTCGTTTTCCATATCGTGTGGTGGACCTAACTAGACAGGCCATTTTTTAGCCTGTTAGCGGTATATTTACTGCTGCAGGCAATACTTCTATCGCATGTATGTAAACGTATCCTATAGGACATCAAGTGCATTCTGCGCCAATAAAAATCGACATAGAGCAGGTAACAGCAAAGCAAGTGAAGAAATAAAATAAAACTATTTAGCGTAACATAAAACCGAAATGACCAATGCAACACGAGAATCAAGTCACGTGAAAGAGTTTAAATCTATTCATAGGCCGATTAATCAGGTCAAGCTTCAGCAGCCTCTCTGACGTTCACAGCTACATTCAAAATGCCTAGTCATTACATACAAGGTCTGTCACCGAAGTAAATCATTGGACCGTTTTATACAAATGAATTCGCCCCATACCGACAAGACGTTGTTACACTGTTGTCATTCTATGTAGAGTATACAATACTAAGGTTGACATGGATATACATATCGTCCAACACCAAATTTGCAAATCTTCACAAAATCGTCAGTTACATTGCAAGTCGATAAAAACAGCACGCCTGTTGGACCTTTTTATATCTTTTTATTTGTTTACTTATGTATCTGTTTAGTTTTTGCGCATCGCAATTACTAAGCCATTATACTTAATAGCGTGCTATTATATTTACAATCCAGTTATAAGCAAATCAAACGAAGGGAATACAAATCCACTGTTTCATAGGGCTTCTTTCTCGTAAATAAGAAACAACGATAGTATTTACTCAGTTGGTATACCCTGCAAAACAGCCAGTTAAATTCAAAATGTCACTTAAATGTCATAGATTCAACTACATTTCAAACCATCTGATTTTTCTTTCTATTTATTACATATATAGACAATTTTCTACATCATGGAGCTATTATGGCCTCTATGCCACTGACCAAAGATATATCCATATGGAATTTTACACAAAACCAAATGTCTAAATTATAAAATAATATATCACAATGAAAAGAATAACACAAAAAAGTCAATTCGTAACCTTGGACAACTTTGGATATGCTATTGATATATTAATAGGGAAGAAGTCAGATGAATTAATATTATGGTCAAGCAGAGCGAACACAATGAACTTCATCTCTTAAATAAAGGTTTTCCTTGGTTGATCGAAGACAACAGCTGGTAGGTCAAGATGACATTGTATTAAGTTGGATCACCAATTAAAAAATGCAAACTTACGCAAAATAGTAAAGTTTACAAAATTCTCCAGAGGCCTGTTCCGCTCGCAGTTAAGTGTATTTCTTTATTCTTAAAGCCCTCTGGCCATTAGCACTATGTTCCCAACTGATATTATTTCTGTCCCACTTGGTATGGAGAAACATTACATGTCCAACTTAACCAACATTTGGATGATTTCGCTTATATCGTTTACTGTTGGAATACACGGCTGTTATGTAATTCAACTAGGATTGAGCACGACTTTTAAAACACAAATCTTTGAAGCCATTGCGGTTTCTTTCAAAAGGGGCATAGGGCGTTCTAAATTTTATTTCTCTCATGGTATGATAGTCAGATGGTTGTAAGACCCCACCCTCGACTTCTGGTGCAAGACAAAAATCAAGAGTAAAAATATCAGAGCGCCGTGACAGATCGATGTGATGATGCAAACACGAAACTGCCTCGAACTACCAGCATAAAATGAATGAAAAACACAACAAATTTAATGTACATTTATTTGGTAAATACTACTTTATTTGAGATAATAAATATGGTATGTACTAAGCAGGAGATGACATAAACACATTACCGATTTAAATGATGTTTAAAGTGGTCAAACAGTGGGACGAATTGGGGTCCACGAGCAAACAAGGCAGGTACCTTTCACGTGGACCTGGGTCTAATGAACCTAACTGCAGGTCAAATAACTGTTATCAGGAATTGTTTGAACGAAGCTACTGTTCTATTGTCAGCGACATTTAAGAAAATTCGACTCCTAGTGAGATATTTTCCCAAGAGTTTTCCGACACCCTTGATGAGATTAACTTATGTAGGTCACCATTTCAGGCTGTGAAGCCCTTATTAGCCTGTATTGTGGCTGGGTCCCTGCTTTGAAATCCGTGACCTCGTGCACCCAATTTGTATAGAAATGGCAATTATACAACTCACATCATACTTGCCTTGGTGAGATTGTAATAACGATAAAGCGGCAATTCATGTGACAAAACCTTTTTTGTCGGAAAAGATGTCATTTGCATTATCTACTCAAGCCACATGACAATGTATTTAGTCTCCAAAGTTAACAAATAGGCTACCTAATATAGTGGATGCTCTAATATAAGGACAAGTCGCACCATTAACGTCGATTTCTTTCTCTAATTCACAGTTACCTTCAGTCATGATTTGCTTTTAAATTGATGAGTTGATCGAGTGTGAATCAGGTCTTTGTGAAGGTTGCGTATTGAAAGGGAGTTTTCTTAGTTCTCTAACTTTTTTTGCCAGTGGCTATGTAATAATTCCATAAACTCAGATAGTAACAGTGCAACTGTACATAACTACACTTATCAACCTTCAATTAAAACTTTTGATGTGTGATTTATAATTAAACAATCTAATAATACATTTATGAACAGAATGTTCGTACTTGTTCAGCAAATGTGACATTCTACTAAATTACATAAAAGTCGGTTTTCATTGCGCGATCAGGATGTCAATTGTTAACTGTCAATTGTGAAGTTGTGTTATACTCAAAATAGCGTTCACATATAATATACTGGTAATTAGAATGAAAAAACACTTTATCTACAGAAAATAAAATACTAGTCTGCTTACAAGGCAAATATCGGTGTGCTGATATTATAACAAACAAGCAGGAAGCACTGACATTGGGTAAATCTAGAAGGAGCAATATCCGGTACTGGCGTCAATGCGGCACTAGTGTTTATTACGAAGATTAAATGTTAGAACATGGCCAGACGCTGTCGTAACATGTGTAAAATATAAATTTACATTGTCCAAAAATCGGCAAAAACAAATCCAGGAAGTACGCAGTATTATAGGGTTTCAATTCACTGTCGACTTTACAAGTGTTCGCTTACCAGTTAAGCCTTGGACTGTGCATTGTAATCGAAGATTGAAAGACATTCACTGGAAGACTAGTACAGCTCATCAGCGCAACTGGTCAGTGAAGAGGTTTCTCACTCTCAGGGATCAGTTCCTGAATAGAATAGAGAGGATTACAGTGTAACTCCAGACAGATAGCCTATAAAGATTAATCGGAAGTCAAGCGGATATCCCGGTCTCTCAGAGCTGCGAGATAACCAATTGAACAATCACGAAATGGATAAAACACAGCAGTGTGGACAAAAAACCCTGGATTTATTGGATTAAATGTCCAATGCACAAGATCACAATACACCATAGCCAAAATTATCATATGTTAGTTCAAATGGAATGTTTACTAAGCTAGATCAAGTATCAAATGTTTTTTATCATTGCATTGTCCAGTATATTCTCTTATTTTGTACCGGCAATGTTTTTTTTTTAACGCACTGATTTTTCTCCTTTCACTCAACCCACACGCCATTTAATACCACTAAACACATTAAACTAACTAATACGTTTATTAGTATCCGGCAGTCATTTAAAGTTCATGTCTGTCTTCTTTAATAATTCATGGTCACCATAATATATCGAATCAGGTTACTTAATCCCTATAAGTTTCAAATGTATAACAGGCTTCTTTCGTAATCCATTCCTTATATAAGGAATCAATGATAAAAGAAGCTTACAGCATACATTTGAAATTATAATGATATTATAAATTTCGAACGAATCTGTCTTCTATTACATTGTTATACTTGACATGTGAGTATCAAAGAAGGCTTAACTGTTTTACCCGGGTTTTTTCCCCCAAGACTACACGAAGTGTAAACTTGTTTCTATCAGGAACCAATTCGGGGAAAATGTCAAGTTGTAAGATTCGAGTCTGGACGGCAATGTGCAATAGAAACAAGATAATATGCAGAAAATAAATACGTTTTTGAACGTAGAGGCAATGCGTTTAATACAATGGCAGTGCTACATTAATGTTGCCCAGGATTTGTTGTTCTCTGTTAGATAGAGATTATGGATCCTCTGTAACAATGGACAGCTGCAGGATGTTGTGATCAATCCAATATGGAGGAAAATAGTTTACTATGTTATACTTTTAAGAATTGCAACCATCTTTTTATCATTTAATAACATGCAATTTAAAAACAAAACTGTAACGAATCGATCGTATTAAATTGTTTTGCAGGGTTTCTGCAGGCAGTTTTAAATTCCTGACCGTGAGTTTATACTACAGTGAAGAACTTCTAATTGATTTCCAACTAGTCCGTAATTATAACCTGATGTCAGAAGTGAAATCGAAAATGATTAGCAACTTGCTGTTTGCCTTGATAAGAACTTGGTGTGTACCCTATAATTCCAATTAAATGTCATATGGCATGTGCAGATTGCGGATTCTCGCGCTTCTTGTTAACGTGGAATTGAATTGGATTAAAGCAATGCGTGATACTTTACACAAGAATAGTGTTTCATGATTCGGTGCTATATTGACTTTAGTTAATACCGACCTTCATTGGATCTAACGACAGGCTCATGCTTGTGTTAGGAGTCATGTAAACACTATCGTAGTCCCGATGGTAACATTCGGCTGGTCGATAGATGGAATGATTTCACACAAACCAACATTTTAAAGACAATTGAATGGACTTGAAGATCAAGACAATCTTGTTTGCATACGTCCACCTATAATCGAATCCGGCTAACCTAGTTCTAGAGAGAGAGATGTCTTACGAAGTTTCACCCAACTGGGAATTGCCCTCTGCGGCGTGTACTGAGGTAGGTAAACTCGTATTTTCAGCAATGTGTTGATTGTTAGAAGCGGGGAACTATCCCTTAGCTAACGTATGGCTTTGTTAGTTACCAGTGACAGATCACGGTACTAAATCCCAATGTTACGTAAACGACGAAACCTTCTGGTTTCACCAAGATTTGGGCCAATGTCTAATTTCAACAAACTTCAAATTGTAGAATGTCAAATGAGCTACTTGAATTTTAAGGCATTTCGCTCACTCGGAAAAGTGCTAATGAAAAACTGTTAAGAATTGCATGTCCTTGAAAGTTTTAGATCCCTTTTCATTTAACTACTATTCATTGGAATAGCTTGAATGTACCACGCCTAGCTGCCAAATAGTGTTTGCCCAATAAAGGTTATCTCAATACAACTAATAATGAAGAACGCCTTCTCAACTTTCTCCATATTTCTATTCCGACAGTTGATTCGACATAATTCAATGCAGGCCTCTATGTGTATCAAATAGTTCTTCATGTATGGATAAACTCTTTTGTAAATGCCTCAGTATGACGGCAGTAACAAAAACATGCTAAGACAGTTTTCACCCAATTGCTTGAAAATGGTCTTAGCCTCTAGGCCGAAATGTCGATTAATAATATACCCAGTAGTTGAAAATCCATCTTAGCCACGTTCTTGTCATGTACCCAGCTTCTAAATGCCGCTTAAACAAGATGTGACAGCAGTAATATGAAATCAATACCAAATAAAAATCAATAGTGGAAGAAACAATCAATATATATTTTACAAAATGAGTATATTATACTTTTCGAAGAAAAACATTTAGAACAGAAAGAGATACGAAGACGTATGTACCAAAGCGTTTTAATGTTTGTGACGTGCTGTTTAAAAAGGGCTAAATTTTTTCAATAAAAAAGGCGTCTCTAAAATTGCTTGATCAAATACCTTGTTTAACAGAAAACTTCATTAATGGATCGTGTGTCTGTTGTTTGGTTACTACACACCAAGTAAACAAACGCATAAATAACAAATACTGCATCACCGTACGTGTTAAATTAAAACTAGTAACATTTTGTAAACAAATACAACGCACTTCTAACACATACCGGATACCGGCCCCACATTAATTTGGTTAATGACATTTTTAACTTGGGCATGGGTTTTATTTTCAGAAGAATTAGCCTTGTAGTACTTTGCTAAGACTAAATGTGTGTCGTTTATTAGTGATACATGTAGATTTAGAGATAATGTCTCCCACCATGTCACTACGATTTACTATGGGTAGAGTACTCTTAGTGACAGGGAAAATTTTTGTAGTATTTGGTATAAACTTATTTACATGACAAATACACTGTAGTCTAATAGCTAATATTGCGTGTACAAACGTTTTATTCGTGTTAAATAATTTATATCCATCACCAATTTGAACAACATATGATAGCGTCCAAGAAAGTAAACCTTAAATCAGTTTGTCTGGTTGACACATACATATTTGACAAAATTGAACTCTATATACATTTTTACCAGTATTCCTTTCGTCTTATATACTCTTGTCAACTTGGGGGCCATTAACCGTTGGCGCACTGGTTTTTATTTGTCCGGTTCTCAAATAAACGAAAGAAAGGTGTCTCATACAATTTTAACAGAATCTCTTAGACCTGATAATATTTAAGCATACGGACTCGAAGTAAGTTACTGAGTTTTAGGTTTAAATCATTGGAGCCATAAATGCAGAAACGTAGGGCAAAAGGAGTGTCAATATAACCGGCCCAAGTCTATATAGTTTTGTTTCTCTGCGGCAATCTTTCTAAATTCTAGCAGATACTGTGAAACTGATTCCACAGAAGCACCACACGAGTCGTGAATAAAATTATTATAACGGTCTTCGTTCAGGGAACTGCAACTATTTCTTAACCTACATAGTATAATAT
>JAVFBZ010215773.1:0-10873 GCA_032466195.1 Katharina tunicata
AAGACTGAGGATTGCAGCAAGTGGGCACATGTTAAATGTCACGCAAAATACACAATAGCGTAAGTGCGTCATACTATACATAGAAACGGTATTTGATTCTAGATGACAGAGTTAATTGGACATATTCTCGATGGAATTTCAAAATGTCACAGCCAGAGCTAGATTCTCTTGAGAATTTCGGAAAATGGACTGTCCCCACTGCTAGTTCATCGAGTGGCTGATATTCAATGCCACCATGTTACTGCACCATGGTTTGGTTGACCCATGGTAAGCACACTATTTTCAAAAAAATGCGGAATCATGTTATTTGTGTCCAAGAAATTCTTTACACGTTTATTCCAAATGTCAGAAGTAAAACAGAATAAAAGAGAAACTCCGAAAAGAGAGTGCGTGTTGATATTATAAATTTGGTGGTTGGCTTACTCTTATTCTATACTAGGCTATTATATTACATTATATGTATAACACCGGTGTTGGTCCATTCTTACCATAGCAGTTAAAGAAGGAAACAAGCGATAGTATGGATTGTCAGACTGTTAGCCTTTCAACGAAAGCCTATACTGACTGGCAATACGACTGTACATTCAATTCCTTGAATAAATGGCGATAAACCTGATAGATATACGTAAGCTTGTGACCAAATGTTAGATTAAATCGAATAAGTCAGTCATGCCTGGCTATCTTCAAACCTGTCGCTGCATTTTCTCTCTTTCTTTACATAGGGTATAAAGGAGACATTGACTTAAGGCTGTACGTAACCAAGAGGATTGTGCAATACCGTGTCTTGACATTGGTTTGAAATAATTTGCTTCGGCTGTTTTAACAAACAATCGGTTTCAAATCGCTGGTCTCAAGAGATTCTTGATGTTTTTAATTATTTTTTTGTTTCAGTCCTGTTCGTTAAATGCATTTGCGATCCCCTATGAGATTTCTCCTCCGCAAATTGATGACTGTAAAGTTAAACGAGAATCATTTGATTAATAAATGTTGCATAACTGTTTTTCCACAAGTTGAATGGCCAACAGCACGAAACGTCATCGATTTCCTAAAAATGAAGCATGTACATGTAGGCAGTTTCCGGAAATGACCACGTACACAAAATGAAACAAATTTACCTCAAAATCTATTCGTTTACAAGGCATCTTTATCTGCACCTAGGTATGATTGGTTATCAGGGGTTTTAAATCGCTTTACTTCTAAGATTTACAGTAACTGTTTTATTTGATCTGCTCAAAACCTTTCAAGACGATATAATGCAAAATTCAACTGACATAAATATATTTCGGTTCGCGAAAATTATTTGCTTTAGTTTGAGCCGGTGTAAACGGCAATAACCTTCAGTACCAAGAACACTATTTTTTCAATAACATTATATGTTGAATTTCAAATTTTTGAGATCGTTTTGAGTAATACTGCTACACGCAGGTGAGGGGGTCGACAATGGTTGTGAATATCACATTTGTATTGCCAATTTAATTTAAAGGCATGTGTTGATGATTGATAGTGTAAAGTACACCCAGAAAATAATGCAAGTAAAGTTTTCACGATAGCGCTAATAGTGAGGATTTCTATTTCAAAGCACACACGGAACGAATTGACCTCAACTGCTATCACACACTCACAGTCTTGGTTAAGTACCTAACGGTTCCCAAATCTGCCTAGATTTGTTCAGATATGGCTGTTGGTGGAAGAAACATCAGACGGTCGGTACCATAGGTTTAACATTCCACCAAACCAAAATCATCTGGTCCTGAAGACAAACAACAGCGTGCATTTCGTTATATCCCTATTAGATGGTGGAACACGAGTCAGCTAAAATTTATGAACTTCAAAAGAATCGATAGTTAAAAGTCAAGCAAAACGCACTTGATTCTCCCAGTCAATGTTTGGGAGGAGATTAAGAAAGAGACACCTGTTTTGAAAAGCTCAAGAATAAGATATACTGACGTGATGGTGACTGACGAAAGCTGCAGGATACTAAGGAATCGGACAATTAGGTATCATAAGTTCAATGTATATATACAGGCAAATCAAAACCTTGTACCTACAATGAGTAAGCTTCTATCACAGAGGCGTAGCATAGCGTAAAAGAACAACAAACATCTCAATGACATATTGGTTAAGACGAAACTCCCTTCTGTATCAGATAATCCTTAACTGCCCTCATCTTCATGAGGTAGACTAATGGGTTTACTACTAACTCTAAATGATACATTTTTCAGGTTGTGCTTATTTTCACCCATACCTAAATATATATTTATGTGTTACTTATTCGCAACATATTTATCTTCACATTTTACATGTTAAATGTATTGCCTTTTCTCGAGCTGGGCCTTTAGGTTATCCAGAACAAATCGAGATTCAGAACTATGTAGAAACTTGTCTCTGAGAATAGATCTAGAACATGAGATGATTTATCGGCTTTTATTATAGTCGATATCCCTGTGGCAGTGTGATTACTCTTTATAAAAATAAATATAATATATGGAAATGAAAGTACATTCGTATTGCCTGTCCATCTTGTAATTGTATTAGCAAAAGGTGGACGCTATGAGGGTGGGCAGGGGCAACCGTTATGTATTAAGATATGTCGTTCAAGTAGGCATATCTGGAAAAAATATTTAGAAATTATAAAGGAATGAACAAGTTTCTGAATGAAATGAAGTCATCTCCAAATAACTGATAATAATCAATTCATTGATCGATTCATTGACTGATTGGTGTTTAATTCCGTGCTCAATGTTATTTCACTTATATGACGTCTGTGAAGCAACTTAATTGGTATCGCTGTTGGAAAGATAATGTTCCTCCAGTGCTATATATGAAAGCATGAATATTATCTGAAAACATGCTGTCCTCATGCAGACGGCTTACTGATAATGTAACGCATGCCTGTGTAATACATAGATTTTGTCACAGAGGAAAACACCTAAGATTCCGCGACATACGAAACCTATAACATCAAATCGTAATCTTACCATCTTTACTGAATCATCTAGTGCTCAGCACAGTCTTTACGAAATGAATAAACAAATGTGTGTCTTACTAAAGCGGATGGTTTCTGCTGGAACTCAAATATATAATCACAAACAATAGGGAATATTTTGTTAGCGAAATGTTTATTTTGAACAAGTTGTTTTTGGTGAATATTTACAGTATTGGAAGTATATAGATTTACAGCAGATATATGCATGTATACATTTTGAGTGTACATATTAACCACTGCAGAGGATACTTTGATAAACGGTTGCATAAACTGTTCTGAGTCGATCATTGGAGAAAAATGCCTGAAATTTGTCACATGGAAAATCGACGAAAATAAGTAAAACCAGATTCATGAGCAGTAGCTACATTACCTTGTCTGCCCTGTAGCTTCCATATAGTACAAAAAAACATTATAATGAAATTAGTGTCACATAATTTTTTTTCTGTCCGTTTTTCGAAGGGTACAATTTTGTATGGAAGTCAATGATTTGGCGATACAACCTGGTTAAACCCACAGCCAGCTGGAGGCTAATTAAATTAAATGGTTTGCCATTCGTAGGAATTCGCGTACTAAAAAGCAATTCTGCCGATTGAACAAGCAGCGATTATCATACTTACAAACGGAGGGTAATTTGAAAATAAGTACCTTAAGATAACTGCGTGTCATCCAACGATAAACAATCGTCTGGGAACTATTAGGCCTACAAATCAAGGGCAAGGAACAGTAAAACGGATCAGCTGATTGATTTTAAACGTTGTACTAAATCGTATTTTACTCATTTGACTTGTCGTACTTTAGGAGTGTACGGTCATACCAAGATGGCCATAAATTTTATAGAACAAGTTAGATTTAACTTTGTGTTATTTCAACCGTCATTTCCACTATTTAACAGAAGTCTTTGGAAACACACCACACCACGACGGATGTGTTTATTTGCATTTCACTATACGCTAGATAAATCCAAGCTCATTTACAATATCTTGTGACAACCTTGTAATTCTGAGAAGGTGAATTGATGGGTGTTCCAAATACAACAATGTTATCGTGTTCGCGTTCAATTTGATTTAGCTGCAATGCCCGGTTATCTTTAAATGTCAATCACACATTACTAAACAGAAAGGTTTTACACACAACCTCAAGCATGGGGATATTCGTGTGCTAACCCTGACCCTGGCTTAATCTTGATATGATTTATTCCATATGGTAAGCATATTGACAGTTTTCTGGCCTATCTTAAAGCATAGAAACTACAGCCATTGTGCACCAGTCAGGACGATTGAAATTTAATGTTATTGTATTCAATAATTAAAACAGTAGCTATTTCATACGCCAAATGTTATAATTTTAAAATACTTTTTGTGAGGCCTAATTATATTAGCGAGTTAACACCGTTCAGACATTCAATAAATGAACAATTAATTTAAGTGCTAAGCTTTCTAATATGTCGCATGCTAAAACTCATAAAAGTTTCTTTGTTTAGCCACCAGTGATAATTGTGATTACTAGGATGTGTAATTAGCCTGAAATAACCTCAATGCATAAATCAACAATCGCCCTGAAAGCTTTAAATGACATGGCTGCATTCTAAAATAGAGTATCAATCCATTTATCCTTCCGTGGAGTATTGACTGACCAAATTAATGTTCACTTAGAAAGTTATCCCTGCATAATGTTTATAGCGTGTCAGTTTACAGCTGATCGGGTGGTACTGCTTCACGATTTTATCTGGGTTCGTCTGCCTTTCGCAGACTTAAAGTTAAATCGACCCTGTGACAACTTTTGTTATTTTTAATTTTAAATGTACACGATTCATTTATCAGCGCATTTGTTTTGCAGAAACACTTCAACGACAACAAGAAGCATGGCTTGTCATTATACTAGTGTTCGTATTCTTTTCAATATCGAGAAAGGTACGAGTCTATTTTAGTATGGGCATGGTTTCATTCTTGTTCAACATCGCCGGTATCTCCGGTACCTTCCGTTCCCTCCGATAATCGGTTTTGTGTAATGACTGGCTATTTTTAAGTCTATTAGCGATATATATACCGCTACAGACAATACTTGTATCGCATGTAGATAAAAGTATCTGCTGTATAGGATATAAAGTTCATTCCGCGACAGTAACAAATCGACATAGAAAATAGAGAATTAAAATAAAACTATTTAGCATAACATTGGGTCAAAATGACCAATGCCACAAGATAGTCAAATCATGTGAAAGAGTTTAACTCTCTTCATACATGTAGGTCATTTAATCAAGTCTAGCGTCAGTAGCTTCGCTATTATGTTCACAGCTATATTCCAAAAGCCCAAAGTTAATCAATGGACCGTTTATACAAATGGGCATGGTTGATGAAATGTAGGGTTGATTGATTCATTCACAACCATTGAAATATTGTGTTTTTAATGTGTCGTACAGGGTTTAAATGAGTTTAAAAAGTCCACAAGAAGATAGTTAAATCGAAAGTCTAGGTTCAGGTGTGCGGGCTGATGTATGGTATTTACAAAGTTGATGGAGTTTCCAAATGACTTCTATTAAACTGTAGCAGTATATTCTGGATATAATAATTACCACGATAGTTTCACATTACAATTGATGACTATCGTTTGAAAGGAAGTAATTTGAAGAAAGTCTTTATTTCCTACTTAAGTTATTAATTAGGCAAAACCATATTCAAATTAAAATTACGAGATTAAATATGAACCAGGTGCGATGTCTTTAATTTTCAGACTTTTTAATTTCTTTCTACGTTCAGCTGATATGTCGCTCATCTGTCCTGTAATATTTGGGATCCCGATTATTTTCTTTGCATGAACTATCATCGATCAATTTGGAAGAGTGGCAAGTTCTTATAGGAAGTCAAAAACACACAAACAACATAAAGCGTGCATATGAACCTTGACAAATCAAAGGGATACACAATCAATGCATCTTTCATTTATTTATTTATTTGATTGACATTTAACGTCGTACGCAAAAGTATTTGACTTATATGACCTTAGCGCGTTTCTGACGAAAAAAACTCCGGGATATCCACATCCGTCGAAGAACTTCCTTTTAATCCCTATGTCCACAGGAGGAGTCGAACCAATATCGGGTACATTGAACATGACTCGGCAGTCCAACCCTCAACAAACTGAGCTACGGCGCGGCCCTAAATGCATATGTGAAATAAGTCGCTGAAATCACAAATTGACTGTTGGCTCTTGATATCAGTATCCTTAAACCCATTTACACCGTGTCCCGTCTGTTCAACAAGAATGATTATCGTGATTACCAACTGTAGAAGACAGCTTGTATATACTTGACATTCAATAATCTTGGACAAAAATGAATAGTTGTTTGGAAATTGGTACGATCGATGAAGTATTGATTAACAGGTGAACATCGCCATACACAATTGCATTTTTCTGATCTGTCCATATCAGAAAAGGTAAAAAAAGTACTACTATCTGTTTGAAACATGATGTTCCTCGAGTTCTCTAAGGAAATGCTTATTCCTATTTGCACATTGCTTTTATTGGAAGGACTTAACATAATACCGTATTTTCGTTCCAAATAAAACAAATTAGCACATTTAGAAAGTGAAAACGCGGTTATACCCTATTTAATTTCAAAAGTGTGTGTAAATCAATTTGGGTGTAATTTTCTGTTATTGCGATTCTGTATTGCCACTGGGCAACAATGGATTTTTTCAATATTACACCGATAGAGATATTCATGTTCGAACATTTGACAAAAGACAAATCAAATTGTCAATGGTTTTATCTGTCTAGTGTGGCAGCACTCTGACATGGTCTTTTGAAAACTGAATCCTGATGACGATTATTTAAAAGTTTGATTCATGTCCAGGTATCTTATACAATATATATTCAACATGATATCTTAATTAAGTGGCATCTAGATGAGAACATAACAACACAATGACTATGGTGGATTTTCAACTTCTGGGTATTAGACAATGTTGTTCGATGCCAAAGATATCAAATACGAAAAGGTACTGTTTCACTCGACGATTTTGTTACATTGGTTTTTTTAAGCGCTTGAGTTTCAATTTTAGTTCCCACCGAGGTAATAAATAACGTTTCCACGTTTCCAAGTCATAACTTCCAAGTTTCACTTCTTTCTTTTCCCACATGGGTGGAAACTCCGGATTTTCCTTTTTTAAGTTTCCACAAAGGTGATATCGTTTCCATCTAAGTCACAGCTTTCAAATTTAACTTTTTTCATTTCCCACATAGTTGAAAACTGTCGGCTTCCTTTGTATTACTCCTCAGCCTTTGGCTAAGGAGTATTGCTATCGTCGTCGTCTGTCTCGAGGCTGGGTGTGTTCTTTTGCCGTTTCGTTTCCAATCCATATCCCTGTAACTAACGTAGGGCATTTGATGACACTTGCATGCTGTAACGACTGTATACTGAAGTTGTGGCCCTGTATGTTTCATGTTTGGGGGAAGTTTAGTTTTATTTAAAAATAATAAAGTTGTCTCTGGATACCATATATGGCTAATGTATTCTGAAGACTTTCTGATTATTCAGCAGCAGAAATACTTTATTTCATTGGATAAGTATACGTTTGGGGGTGTGACTACTCTGACTGGGGTCTGGTCTCTTGATTGGTCAACAGTTAAGAAAATTATGCCCAGGGGCTTAGCAGGTTGTATCGAGATGCATAGGATTGGTCAAAAGCTACAGCCGAACACGAAAGGCGATTCTCGTCCCCGCAAGTTTCTATCATGAAATAACTCACGTGGGTAGACACGGCTCCCTCGTATTCGCCCTGATATTGTGTACTACCTGTACTATACATTTTTTTCAGTCTTCTTGTATTCTCCCATCCTTATTTTTCCGTAAAAAACTTCGCTGTATATTCCCGGACATTTTCTTATTCTGAAGTAACGCTAAAAACCTATCAAATGGAAGTACTGTAGTGCACTAACCTCAATTATATCACGACCGACCCGCATTATATATTTTACAAACTTTATTATTATTTTAATACGGTATATCGCACATTCTCGAGGTTGATATTTTCTAAAAGCTTATTACTGTGGGCCATAGGCTAACTAGAAAAAATATAGAAGATCCGATTAAATTCGTTTCAGTCCATTTGTGGTCGAAATTCTACCTTTAAATTCAAGTCATTTTGTTACAATGCTACACCAAATTTCATTATGAAAATAAGCTGAGATCGTCTCTCCGACCTTCCTCATTTTCAGAGCTTCCGGGGCCTAGGCGACCCCTGGACCCTCACCCTATTGACTGGGATACCCGCATAGATTTTACAAACATTAATATTATTTTAGTACGATATATCACACATTTTCGAGGGAGATATTTTCTGAAAGCTTATACTGGGTCATACACAAATATATAGAAAACCCGGTTTGATTCGTTTCAGTAGACTTTTAGCCGAAATTCCGCGGTATAGCAACTTTTAATTCGAGTCATCTTGTCACAATTCTACACCAAATTTCATTATGAAAATAAGCTGGGATCGTCTTTCCGGCCTTCCTCATTTTCAGAGCATCCGGGGCATCCTGGACCCTCGCCCTATTGGCTAGGATAATTGAGCCCCCCCTTCACAAAATCCTGTATCCGCCACTGGTTCGTATCTCTAAATTTTAGGACAATCCTATTGTTATCTACAAATAAATACTGTTATAGAAGGATATAAACGTTTTTCATATTGTTGTGTCAACTGTATAATTTTAATTAACGCGTGGATTGGGGTTCAGAAATGCAGTTGTTGTTTTTAGATCACCAAGTTATCTTGTTGCACATGTCACATGTCAAAACGCTCGAGTTTACGAACTGGTAAGATTCCTCAACTATATACTCCGGTTGGTCACAGTACCTCGAAGTAGGTATATATACATTGCCTTGTTCAAAATCACGGCATTGCAGCTACAACATACAGTGAGGGGGCTCTTCAAATTCCGAAAGTTCTTTCCACCAACCCGCCACCGTTTTTTGCGCTGAGCTGAATAAAATAATACATCTTTATCAATATGAAACCATTCCAAAACAACTATCCACACATCAACTTGTACATGTAGAATCTAGAGCTGTAACTAATACTGTGCAACTGTTCAATCTCCCTGGCTTTAAAACTTCTTTAGGCTGAGGAATGCTGCAGTTTCACTGCTCCCTCGTGTTTTCAGTAGGTTTGATTTGTTCAGTTAACCACGTGAGTTTTACCTTGCTCTGGTTCTTCACGTCTGATTCAATCAAAGTGGATGAGAAAACTGTCTGATGTTTTAACATTTAAAAGGCATATTGGCAGCTTTTAATGGAGTTTCACTGACGAATTGATTATGTCAGCATTTTTCTCTTCATGTAGATCATTGAGTTCAGCGAGAAGAAACCAGACCAAGATGATGGTAAGGAAATAAAAAATCAAAAAAATAATAAAATTAACAAAAAAACTTAGTTGAAACTAAAAATGTCCTTAAGTCGTATATGGGCAACCGTATCGATCTCTTCATACAATATGAAATTATTTTCTGAGAACTTAAAAGGCCAGTGAAGAATACAACTGGTTATTTGTTTGGTGTATACATGTTGTAATTGTCAGTTTATTGCCTCAAAATCGGCACTTATGCAATCCAATTACGGTAAGTTTTCTATATTATAGGTTTAGGTTTGGTCATCTCAAATTACTGGGTTTACTTTCACTTCGTTTAAATGGACAATGTAGAATTGCTTTCAGCACTACATGCTCAATTGGATCAGCTAATGGATTAAACGCCTCAAGAAAAAGCCTCTGATGTCTTTACGATTGAATTGAAATACCAATTTGACTTATATGGAAACCATTTTATGGTTAGTCGGAGGCGTTTGAATACAAGCGGATTACCACTGTAATTACCACGAAGATTCTGTTTGTCTAAATCGATACGCTTTTAATCATTACACAACTTATATTTGTTAAAAGTTTATGTATAAATAGATAAACCCAATACTGATAATAGAACATACCAACAGATTGAACATCGACAACTGTGTCTTGAAACTATTTCCGCTGAGTTGTTTAGCATAGAAGACCAAATTAACAACTCCGAACAACGATAGCCAAGACAATATATAGTTCGGTTTTATTAAACCATATCGTTGCTCAATGATATTTTAAGCAATGCACTTGAATATGTTGATCGATCATCACTTGTATTACATTTTATATTTGTCCCTACTCTAGATGGGGTACGTTTTGACTCTTGCCTTGTATTACTGCTCCTTGTGATTCTTAAACATTCAATGAGATAACATAAAACGGAACAAACATGAGTTTCGTTATTCAAGTCTTAAATACATGATGCAGTCATATATATCTGAAGAATGATAAGAATTATTAAATGATACTTAGGCGGACATTTTAGCTTTATTTTTGAGATTGTAGTTAAATCATGCAGATAAGATGAAGAAAGGACTGTCAGCTTTTTTTGTCAATTTTATGCTAATTAATTTTAAGAAGCAATTGATCACATGGCGAATATGGCTATCCATCCGCATCCGATTCTTGGAAATGTCTGAACTCAATCTTATCGGCATTAAATCCCTGTTGGAATAAATATCGAATAAATCTGTCCATGTAGGCCTATCAATAATTATCAACGTGTAAATATTTAACTGCGTGACATAAACATCGACAGATTGGTCGTTACATTCCGGAAATTGATGACATCTGATTAAATATAGAATACAGTTTGTTACGAGAACAACTTTAAGTGGCAGTCTGTATGTCAGGTGCTTGATACCAGTTATTGTGCACAGATCGTAAACAATCTAAGTCATTAATTACAGAATAACAACAACAACAACAACAAAAGTCAGACCAATTTATCAACGGATATTAAAAGTATATAAAAATAAATTTCTTCTTCACCAAA
>JAVFBZ010215784.1:0-12792 GCA_032466195.1 Katharina tunicata
CTAGATCTAAAGGTATATCAACATGAGCAGACTCTAAAGACAGTTAAGCCACCTCGTTACCATAACTACAGTAATGCCCTGGTACCCAGTCAAAACAAATAGACTAGTGACAGAATAAATGATGTCATACAATAAAGATGGAGACTGACAGCAGTTCAAATTACTCAAGGCCAATATCGAGCTGAGAGAATCGGAGAATATTACAGCACGGAGTGGCCTAAACTTGGATATCTACTCTTAAACTCGTGAAATGGCCATTAATTCTCCTTTCGGAGGTTCTCTTAGCAGGCAAGACTTTCAATTCTGAAAGAATTTACTCAGAATGTTTCTCTTGTCGGTTTGTTTTATGCACTTAGAAACATCTATATACACATCCAAAAGGTGTCCCCGTTGAGTTTTGATATAATCTTTAACTGGATCAGATTTTCCAATCATCTTCGGGAATATTTAGTTTCATGGTGGGAATTGTAGAACGGATTATGGATTATGAAGATATATTTTTAGGAAATAACTTAAATAAGCGGCTAAAGCGCACAGGCTCTAATGGCATTGATACGTCATTCCAAGAAGGTTTTAATAGCCCAGACGCAGAAGAGTTATACGATTTAAGAAATTTAACCCCACACTTCATAGTCTGTAATTCACGTCGAATGCTCAAGGGGAATTCACCCCATTGTACTGGTAACACATTTAATGGGGTAGTTCGCATCTTACCAACACATAAACGAAGGGCCTCTCATTGTAAAAAGAGGTTTTAGAATTTGTGCCACATCAACTGGCCCAAAATTATATCAAAACATTGATTTCCTGGACTCGAATTGTCTGATTCACCAACTAAATAAAAAAGCTAAATAAAAATGAAGTTCTATCTTTGAGGATCGCTTTAACAAACCCCTCACCCTTCTCCGTTCAGATAAGTTTTATTCGTTTAGAATTTTAAAAAACTTTCTGTTCCTAAATTGCGAAATCTAAATATAGACAAAACCTCTAATTTGTATTTGATATTTTCCCTTAGCCTTCGTTTCTCGGCTGTTAACGGGATAGCTAACGTTATTTAAACGTCCTTTAAGCCACAGTTTGTCGACTTGGACACCAATATCAGGCTAACTTCTTTGGTTTAAATAAGCAACTGTGATTGTTATGGTAAAGATTAAGGCGGAAATTACAATCGATAAAATAAATGTGGGTTGTTATTTACAGCTTATTTATACGTTTGACAACATTTAACTTTACTGAAGTTATCAAAGTGTTTAGTTAGCGTAGCTGCTACAATAACCAACCAAATTGACTTCCGCCTATTGCCTCCTGGATTAATGATCTCTGACATAATTAGACGTTTCGGCTCAGCTGTGATTCCCCATTCTTTTTATTGAAAGTTGTATTCGTCAATAGTAAGGAATTAAACCTTTTGGCGAATGGGATGTATTCACAGCATTTACCGAAAATCGGCACATGTGTGAGTAAATAGCAATCAAATCTTTCAGTGCAAGCTTGTCGTTTTAAATCCACGTGCATATGGTTGCAAGCCGGTACGAGTGTCCGCGGATGCATTTCTGTCCTCTGACAAATCAGGACCTTCCTTGCATTGGGAACACAAATAAGATGAACGCAAAAATGAACGACTTTTGCCATCAGACCTACTTTACTTCATATGTGAAGTATTTATATATTTTATGATATTTCTTCTGAAGTTTAAAACACATTAACATGGCATCGTCTTGCGTTGGATAGGATTAATTTTTTACATTAGGTAAAGATATCTGAAAATGTAATATTAAATTTATAGTCTTACATCTTCTGCGCGAGCAACCTTTTGACTAGTGCTGTTTGACTTGATTTGCTACTGTCAATCGTTTTTGTAATACACGTTTATAATTCATGTACATCAATGATCTCATTTAATCTGTGCAAACACGTGATTGCGTGGCTAAAAACAATTCAAGGAAAGTGTATGTCAAAATTTAACAAGTAATTTGGAGAGGAGAGTATTTCATTGGAACACGGCTTGCTAATATCTTAAATTATATATCTTATATCCAGTGGTAAAATAGATCGGGTTCCTGTCTTTGACATTTAATCAGGCATCATGTTCTGGATGAATGCTGTCCATTATGGAACATCATGTAGTTATTTGTCGAAAGAGAATTCTTTATAAACTTTTAATGAGTAAACAGGACACCATTTGTCTGAGTTATTGTCCGTACATAATTGCACATAGTATTACTCGCGTTTTCTAAATTATGAGTGTGGGTATTGCTTAGGCAATTTATTGTCTTTGAGGCAGAATTCAGTATACACGCTAACATTCTCATTGATGTCAACGGAACTGATCAGATATGTTCAAAGAAGGATCGATAGCTGTGCGGTCTACCTTGCCGACATTTATTTTTGGTGATTTGGATTCCTGACTGGGGACCGCGGGTTTGATTCTCGTAAAGGTTTCAGCCTGCAAAATTTTCAGAATAGAAATATTTTCAATGTAGATGAGTGTGATCCAAATAATATACAGTTTACTGTTTGGTCTTTTGAGGTTTTGATTGAAACAGACACATAATATATATATAATAGCGGGATGATATTGTCTACCTCAAAGTAGACTGCAATTAAAGGAGGATCGAGTATTGTTAAATAATCCCAACACAATTCTTTTAAAAATAATTAGAATGGACAAATATATTACCATATACATGTATAAATAAAATGAATTGGCCTTTTATAAAAACAAAATACTTTGATTTAAAATTTTAGGTTACGAAATCATCCAAGTGGTACTGTATCTGATGCAATTTGTTAAATCTCATTAATCAACGAATATACAAAAATGTAAAATATCTTGTCATTTGAAACTCAAGGATTTGTTCAATGTGATAGTTATGCTTTAGTGATAACAAATATCTTGTACAACAACAACTGGCGTAAAATTGTTTCAAAGTATTGCTAAGTTTCCAAGGCTCGAATGATTTGATCCACCTAACAAACTTAATTTTTAAAAAGTTCTATCCCAAACGAAAAAACAGTAAAGTGACTAAACATTGTACGATTGTGTTAATAGTCGCTGTCAAATAAAGCGGTGTCATATAAGTGAAATACCCTTCAGCACGACGTTAAACACTAATCAATCAAACAATCAAATCGTTTTAAATAGGAAACTTTCTTTTCTTGTATGGCAAAATCTATATATAAACAAAAATCACAAGTTCTATTTGACATTGAAGCCAATGGGAGATTTTCCCCAGAGGCTTTGTTCTCGGACTCTTACCGGGCTCTCCCGCATTATTTAAACGTCAATAAAGCCACTTACAGACACAATTTGATCAACACCAAGCTCGCTTTGTTGGTCTAAATAAGCAACTGTAATTGTTATGTTTCCATTTTCCTATTTTAGACGGAAATTAAAATCGATACAATAAATATAGGCTGGTATTAACAGTTTATTGAAAGCCTTTATTGTTGACGTTTGCTGCCATTTAACGTCACTGAAGTTATCAGTGTTTAGTTAATAGAATAGCAACAATAATATCCACCAAAATTGACTTCCGCCTATTGCCTCCAGGATTAATTATCTCTGGCATATTTAGACGTTTCAGGTCAGCTGTAATTAACAATTCCATTTATTGGAACCTTAATTCTTCACAAGAGTTAAACCTGTTGGTAAATGTGGTGTATTGGGTCCACATTATTTACGGGAAAACGGCACATTTCAGGTTTCATGTTTAAAACAATAGACACATTTTTAAAGTACAATTTTCTTCAAAAATATCAAGAGTTTTGATTGAAGAAATTTTAGAAATAACGCATAAGTAAATTATATTTTGTGAATCACACCGATCCTCTTTAGGAACTTGATAAAAACCTCGCCAGCATGTATAAATTATAAGTCCGTCATGTAAAGAATAAATAATTGTTGTCTTTCAGAGGCAAAGTCCACACAGTAAAACAATATGTGTGCAATGTCTTACACGCAGTCACATATTATACACGTTGATACCTGGTCACCTTTGTCCAGTAGATGTTTCTTAGTGAGGTGACATTGGTCTTTACGACATCGTGTTAGAAACACTTGATCTTTTCGAGACATTCCATGTTAGTAATAATTTTGTGCTATGGTAGGGTGTAAGTTATGAAGCCTTTTGGGGACTATTTTGTCCCTAATCTTAGCTATGTGTTTTGTTATATTGGGGTTAAGCTTTTTAAAGTATACTCTGGATTGAGAATGGGCTTGTTGCGGGCTTTCTTTGCTTCTCTGTCAACAACTGTGTTCCCGGGGACACCAAGATCCAGCAGATGAGAATTTCTGCTCCACTGGCTACTACACCTGTATACGGAGTGAGAATCTACAGAACCACCGGGTACTTGACCTTGAAGCTGTCAATATCCAATAGGCAGGAATAACTACAGGTTACAGCCTTCTTCATATCATGTTTGGAAATAAGGTCTAGAGACAGTCAAATAGCCGTGGCTTTTGCAGTGTAGATGGACGAAGATGAATGGAGTCGTAGGGAGACCAGGCGCTGCAAGTAGACTGCTACAGCTACCACTCTATCTTAATTCATTCAGGAATCATTTAAAATTGCTACCGAATGCTCTACATCACGAAACAACATATTGTGATTTGTCGAAAGTTGAATGCTTTAACATCTTGTAAGTTTTAAACATGGTATGGTGTGTCCACACAAAGCACATAGTCTTATTGTCTAATATAGGAGCGTGATTGAGTAGTTCAAGTTTGCTAAGACAATTTCTCCTCTAGGTCAAAGAAATTCAGTATACACAGTACACACTAACATACACATTGATATTCACGGGCAGATATCTGGATAGAGGGTTGGAAAACTGAGTGGTCTACCATTTATTTTTCGCGATTCGGTGCCTGACAAAGGTTCGTGATTTTGATTTTCGTAAAGGTTTCAGCCTGCAAACAATTATGAACTAGAATCTGCTCAATCTAAGATATTTTAATTTCTCAAATATTTGTTGTTTTGATAAACGCGTTTGGAACAAAACCACCATAATATATCTATTAGTTCTAGTTCTCACCAACGTATCAAGTAGTTAAAAGAATAATGGAGTTTGTTATACATATATAATCCATATATAAATCCAGCATTTTAAAACACACAGTATGTTGAACAAAATCATTATCATATAGAAATATAAATAACATTCGCTTCCTGTAAAAATAAATTGCTTTGGTCGAAAATGTTGTGTTACTACATCAACCAATGGAACCGTTACTTATTTACTTTTCTATATGTACGTTGTTTCAACAATAAACGAAAATTGCAAACATGAAAATTCTCTGCTAGATTTCGAAACCGAAACAATTGTGAATGTGACTGTTTCGCTTTAGCGATAAAATAGAAGACATAGAATTTATGCTACAACAACTGTCCAAAGAAAGTATATCAAAATATTGATTCCCAGGGCTTGAAAAATCTGATTCATCTACTAAATTAAATTTTAAAAAAGTTCGATCAGCTTTCAAACGTTTTGGGTCGCTTTAACAAACTCATTCGTTACCATTCAGATTTTTTGTTTTAATTGAGAAGCTTTCTTTTCTTGAAGGACAAAATCTAAATATCCAATTCATGTTGACATTTATTTAAATTTCATATTCTCCCCTAGGCTTTGTTCCCGGGCTCTAAGCGGGATAGCTAACGTAATTTAAACGTCAATAAAGCCCTTTAAAGACACCGTTTGACAACACGGCATCCAACATCAAGCTCGATGTTTTGGTCTAAATAAGCAACTGTAATTGTTATGGAAAAGTTTTAAACGGAAATTAGAATCGATAAAATAAATATAGGTTATTTACAGCTTATTTATACGTTTGACGACATTTAACGTCACTGAACTCACCAAAGTGTTTAGATAGAGTAACAGTTACAATAACCACCCAAATTGACTTCCGGCTAAGCCTCCAGGATACATTATCTCTGACATATTTACTTGGTTCGGGTCACCCATTCCATTTGTTTATAGTTTTATTCCTTTTGGTGAATGGGATGTTTTAGTTCCACAGTATTTACGGAAAACGTCACATTTGTTTCAGGTTTAAAAAATAGACATATTTTAGAGTACAATTTTCAAAGTTTTGATTTAAGTAGAAATTACAATTAAGTAAATAAGATTTTGGAACACATCGATCCTCTTTAGGAACTTGATGAAAAACTTGCCTGCAATGTGATTTAACAAGTCCGCCATATATAGAATAGAACATTGTTACCTGCCAGGACACAGTCAAACACTATGTGCGATGTCTTACACGCAATCACATATTTTGCACTTTGGTACCTGAACATCTTTGTCCAGTAGATGTTTCTTAGTGAGGTCACTGTGTCCTATACGACATCGTGTTAGAACCACATTATCTTTTCGAGACATTCCATGGGAGTTATAAGTCTGTGCTATGGTAGAGTGTAAGACATGAAGTATGTTAGGGACTTAAGCTTAGCTATGCATTTGGTTATATTGGCCTTAAGATCTTTATACTTTCGATTGAGGGCTGACTTCCCTTCCCTATCTACAACTGTGTTTCAGGGATACCCAGATGAGAGTTTCTGCTCACCTGGCTACCAGACTCTTTTTTCTGAGTGAGAATGTACAGGACCGCTGGGTGCTTGACCTTGAAGTTGTCAATAGTCAATAGGCACGACAGCGAATCACTATAGATTACAGCCATAAACATATCATGTGCTTGTAGAATTAAAGCTCCCGCCATCAACAAGAAGCGGGTACGTTGCTTCATCCGTTGATGATTCCTTTTTTTGTACATGAAAATTTATTCAAGCAAGATGATGTTATTTCGACGCATGACTACTGTGTATTTAAATTCCAATGTCGGACAATTTGAGTGGGAATACATTACATAGAACTCTTATGTCTTACATATACCGTAAATAATATAACTGGTATCCAGCAGAAAACAACATTGCTTTCCTTTCTTAGAGGCTGTCTTCGCATTTCTTCGCCAATTGATATCTGCTATGTTTTGTTCATTTACAATTCATACCAGAAGAATGATGTTATTTTTTCGCGTGACAACATTACATTCAAAACTGTGTAAGTCAAATCAATTAAGCCGAAAAAACTTTATTGGAACTTGTTTGTCTTTCAGATATTGAAAATAATATAACTGGTATCCAGACGATACAAAATCGCCTTCCCTTCTTAGAGGACTTATCCTGTATCCCATTTTAATGTATTTCGATGATGCATATCACTGAATAACATGCGGTATGTCTAAAGAGAATTTCTGACCATCCTATAATGCATAAAGGAAACTGGCGTCTGGTTTTACTTGTTTTTACATATATGTTAGGGTGCTGATATGGTCATAATTATATAGGCAATTGTGTCGCTTATCCACATCTTATTTTGAAGTTTTTAGCAACGGACCCATACTATTTACATTTATTATTATTAAAGCAAATACTGATTAAATATCGAACAAATACTTAATACCACTAAAATAACTCTGCGCAGTCGTTAAACACGACAAAATATTAGCTATTTGGGGCAAAAATTCAGTACAGAAAGTAGCCCTATGGTGATACTGGTTATATGTTCAGTTGAGCAACATAACGGGAACATAATATATTGAATCAATTTTGATATATAAAAAAAAACAGCACACATTTTAAAAGTAATCTTCGTGCAGGTCGATAAATCCACGCTATATCAACAGACAGGTGAACTTATTTGGTGAAGAAATTGGTTGCCTGTTGACAGTCCAAACTCTGGGAAGAAGGCGCTAACTGCGCTAAGACTAATGTGTGTTACCACAAAATCACCAGCGTCATCGATATCATAGGCTATCAATAGAGACAAATAGTGATTAGTATCACCCGCTATTGATATTTATAGAGACAGTGGGCACTGGAGTATTACTATCCACATACAGCAAAAAACAAATCTGGAGGTATATTCCGAAGGTATATAACGCAAGCTTTCTGGCTTTATAACCAGATCCACACAATGAATAGCCAGCAGATTTGATCAGCGTCGTCTGTTCTCCTTCGCCTGTTCCACACTGAAAGGTAAAACGATATACTATGATGTACATGGCTGACTGTCAGGTCGACGAAACTGTTACAGAAAACTGCAGATTTCCCGTTCCTTTTTATTGTCGGTCAATCTATATTCTAACTAAAGCATAGCGTTTGTCATCCATTCGATTATGTGCGACAGAGCTTCTGGGGGGCACTGTTTCGACTACAAATTCGTCAACGAATCGAAAAAAGAAAAACATGACCAATAAATATACTTTTGTAACGTAACAAGTGTGTACATATGAACTTCGATTATTCAGTATCGATTATTCAGTATCGATTATTCAGTACCGATTATTCAGTACAATAACTCATACTCTTCTGGTTTAATAGCTTAAACTTGAAATTTGCCTGTTGGTTTCTATTTGAATCGATGTTCCGAGAGGGCCCCCGACAAACTGTGTCCCGGGTCTGCCACAAGCTTAATCCGGCCCTGCTTTGAACAAACTAAGTAATCGACCTTTTTCTAGATGCATTGTGTGAGTTCTTTTGACACTAAACTCAATACCTTATTTTTACGGTTTGTTTATTGAAGGGTGTGGGTTTTTCATGTTCTGCTGACGTCTAGGATAAGCTTACAATATATAGACGTCAATAAAACCTGTTAGCGAAACTGTTTTTCGACACAGGTCGATATCGGTAGCAACGGTCAACTTTCTTTTCAAACGATCGGTATATTGAAATCTAATACCGTGACATTTCACGCCAATTAACGTCACTGATATTATCAAAGTGTTTAGTTGATGTAGCTGTACCAATAACCACCCGAAATGACTTCCGATAACTGACACCCGAAATGACTTCCGATAACTGACACCCGAAATGACTTCCGATAACTGACACCCGAAATGACCTCCGATAACTGACACCCGAAATGACTTCCGATAACTGACACCATGCTTTAATATCTTTGCTATATTTAGAACTCACGGGTCAGCGTCAGTTTTACACTTCCATTACGTTTAGTGTGTGTAAGATGGACACAGTGGAGAACGGTTGTCGTTAGATCATACTGTGGTATAAGTATGTTTAAGATGGGCACAGTGGAGAACGGTTGTCGTTGGATCATAGTGTGGTATAAGTGTGTTTAAGACGGACACAGTGGAGAACGGTTGTCGTTAGATCATACTGTGGTATAAGTGTGTTTAAGACGGACACAGTGGAGAACGGTTGTCGTAAGATCACACTGTGATATAAGTGTGTTTAAGATGGGCACAGTGGAGAACGGTTGTCGTTAGATCATACTGTGGTATAAGTGTGTTTAACATAGGCACAGTGGAGAGCGGTTGTCGTTAGATCATACTGTGGTATAAGTGTGTTTAAGATGGGCACAGTGGAGAACGGTTGGCGTTAGATCATGCTGTGGTATAAGTGTTTTTAACATTGGCACAGTGGAGAACGGTTGTCGTTAGATCATGCTGTGGTATAAGTGTGTTTAAGATGGGCACAGTGGAGAACGGTTGTCGTTACATCATACTGTGGTATAAGTGTGTTTAACATAGGCACAGTGGAGAACGGTTGTCGTTAGATCATACTGTGGTATAAGTGTGTTTAAGATGGGCACAGTGGAGAACGGTTGCCGTTAGATCATACTGTGGTATAAGTGAGTTTAAGATGGGCACAGTGGAGAACAGTTGTCGTTAGATCATACTGTGGTATAAGTGTGTGTAACATGGACACAGTGGAGAACGGTTGTCGTAAGATCATACTGTGGTATAAGTGTGTATAACCTGGGCACAGTGGAGAACGGTTGTCGTAAGATCATACTGTGGTATAAGTGTGTGTAAGATGGGCACAATGGAGAACGGTTATTGTTAGATCATACTGTAGTATAAATGTGTGTAAGATGGGCTCAGTGGAGAACGGTTGTCGTTAGATCATTCTGTGGTATAAGTGTGTGTAAGATTGGCACAGTGGAGAACGGTTGTCGTTAGATCATACTGTGGTATAAGTGTGTTTAACATAGGCACAGTGGAGAGCGGTTGTCGTTAGATCATACTGTGGTATAATAGTGTGTAAAATGGGCACAGTGGAGAAGGGTTGTTGTTAGATCATACTGTAGAATAAGTGTGTTTAAGATGGGCACAGTGGAGAACGGTTGTCGTTAGATCATTCTGTGGTATAAGTGTGTGTAAGATGGGCACAGTGGAGAACGGTTATTGTTAGATCATTCTGTGGTATAAGTGTGTGTAAGATGGGCACAGTGGAGAACGGTTATTGTTAGATCATACTGTAGTATAAATGTGTGTAAGATGGGCACAGTGGAGAACGGTTGTCGTTAGATCATACTGTGGCCACTTAACCTGCATCAAGCATGTTTTGTGTACATAACCTAAAAACACGTTCTTGATGACCTGTTCTGATCGATGTTAAGACGATTAAAAAAAAATTACTTGTCTCTGCTTAACATTATTCCGCCAAGCATCGAAAAGGGCAATTAAACAAACTATTCACTGGCTATTAATTTTGTCCCCGTATACAAGTTCAAATATAGAGATTCCAATTAATTGATGTACCTTGAATTAAGTTTCGCTGTTTGATATTCAGGTATTCCACAGTAATTATTAATTAACAAAACGTATTCACCGATTTGAAATAACATGTACAGAAAATATTTTCTGAGTAAAGACAAATTCTTCGATTAAATAGTTAAAACAATAAAATTAAAACAATTTGAAGGACAGCTCAAATAAATCAGTATTCATTGAACACAGAGGAGAAAACGTAAAAACCGGGCGCACCCTGTTCTACGCAGGCAGGGCACTGTTTCCTCCATACACTAATCCTGACCCAATAACCCCTGTGGTGGGAGAGTATATGATTGTAGAGTATCTGACTGACAATGTGACGCTGTCTACATAAGGAAGAGTTTTGGCATCATAGGGGATTAAAATCAACACGGAAGGTTGGGCAAAAATTAGAATATCTTTATGGGCTGCAAAGTATAGCAATCACGATTCTTTCCCTTCATTGGATCACTCCATCTGACACAAATCAATCATTGATCTGGCAATTTTATGAAATAAAACGTGTTGAAATCTATTATTCAGCAAAATGTTGGAAACCTCCCCCCCCACCCTCAAAAAAAAACAAAAACATCCATTAATTTCGAAAGCAATGATAAAGTAGTGTCAAGCATTTTGTTTAACATTTCAAAGAAATGCAAATATCGATTAAAAGTTGTGTCATTTTGAAAGTTTTCATTTTGATAGTAACCCATACAAACCATCACTTTCATTTAAGGATTGACATTTACATTACCTTTGAAACTCGTTCTCAAAAGTATGATGTCTAAATAAAAACAATATGGCACGAGAAGTGCAATATACAATGGTCTGCAAGATGCGAGATAAAGGGAGTTTTCTGCCGCCTTGACAACAATTTTGATAACCTTCTTTTTTAATTGTATTACCCTCTGTCTCCCTTCACTTTGTGGGAGCCTCCTGTGCCCTGGTGCGCTCTAAGCCAAGGAGCACAGGATGCTGATGTTGTGGTGTCCTGTTTTGTTAATGTTTTGTAAATGCTGGGGTCCTTCATCGATTGTGCTGGCACGCTGTCATATAAGCGAAATAACCTTGTGTACGGCGTTAAACCCCAACCAACAAAACAAACAATCTTCACTTTGTGGGAATTTCCCTTTATCAGAACAATGTTTACTTCAGATGAGATTTTAAAGTCTGACTTTATTCGTCATGCGCTATTCCTTGTCATAAGAACAAGTTACATGATAGTTAGTCCCTCTCTTCAAGCCAGCAACAGTAAAACAAACAGCAGGTCATAAGAGCATACGGTGTAGTTTTCTGTCATAATTATATATTTTTGTCAAGAGTAATCACACTGGCACAGGGATATCGACTAATTAAAGCCGAGAAATTATCTCATATTCTAGATCAATTCTCAGAGACAAGTTTCTAGATAGACCTGACTACTACTAGAGTTAGTAGTAAACCCAATAATCTACCAAATGAAGATGATGGCAGTTAAGGGTTATCTGATACAGAAGGGAGTTTCGCCTTAACCAAGAGGTCCTTGAGAGATTTGCTCTTCTTGTTCGCTATGATAGCTCTCTGTTGTAGAGGCTTTACCATTTTAGGTACAAGGTTTTGATATTCCTGTATAAGGAGACTGGAGTAGTAAGTAGGTCTATAGGTCCTCGCGAGGAATGTTATTGTGCTTCGTTATTGTTATGATAATTCGACATCCGGTCTATTGTTCTACGTCTCGTCTATTGTTCGTCGCTATTGTTATGATAATTCGACATCCGGTCTATTGTTCTACGTCTCGTCTATTGTTTGTCGCTATTGATATGATAATTCTACGTCCGGTGTATTGTTCGACGTGTATAGTTATGATAATTCGACATCCGTTCTATTGTTCTATGTCTTGCCTATTGTTCGTCGCTATTGTTATGTTAATTCGACATCCAGCCAATGTTTGGTCTATTTTACGTCGCTGTTGATATGAAAATTCGACGTCCGGTGTACTGTTCGATGTATAGTTATGATAATTAGACATCCGGTCTATTATTGTTATGATAATTCGACGTCCGGTCTATTGTTCGACGTGTATAGTTATGATAATTCGACATCCGGTCTATGTTTAGATGTTTTCGGCGTGGAAAACATCTGTCAGTGACGTCATATAAAATGGGTATATATTGGAGTGAAATGTGAACCATCTTCATTATCAACGTTATTATATTAATATTGCCTCGGAGAGGATTGTAAACAATGCGGATAAT
>JAVFBZ010215795.1:0-12792 GCA_032466195.1 Katharina tunicata
TTTCCGCTTTATTTCGTCTGGTGAAAAGCTGCCGATAGATGAAAAGAAAGGCGAAATTTTCTGCATTTTCTTGTTGCACTTTTTGTTACCCAAATAAAGGAATACTGGATACATTTTGAGAAATGTTTGTAGGAAAACACAAAATGACCAGAAAACAAAATTATGTCATTGTTTGAATGCCCATAAACGCTCTGCTTGACTACCGACATTGTGATGATCCACTATATGCGATGACGATCCACTATATGCTATGTTAAACAAAACGACTACTCAGCGTTCCTGCGTTCAACATATACTCACTTCGAATTGAAATAAAAATACTATATTAAGTGTCATTACGGAAAACATCCATAGCAAATCCTTCAAAGCGAAACAAGAAAAGTTAAACGCAACACACAGAAGTAGAGGAAAAATATCCTTGTGTTGAATATATTACGAGTCGGATAGGAAGTCATGTGAACTGACACACCACCGTCTGATTAGTCTGGACAAATTCTAAATAAACACATACGTAAGTACACGCGATTCAAAGATGAAATTACAGAATATAATAACTTAAATATACAGGAAGTTGTGATAAATATATATAAATAAAACATGAGATTTAATATATGGATGACAGCTTCTTTTTTTTTATTAAAATCAGTGTAGGCACAAACACCGTTATCAAGCGTAATATTAACGCTTGATAACGGTGTTAATACCTATACCAAAACGTCGTACCCATAATAAAAAAAGTTGTCATCCATATATTAAGTCTCTTTTTTGTTTTTCTAACAACGTGGCCAACTTTTAAATGCCACTCAAACAAGTTATACTATCTCAGAGCTTAGTGGCCATTTGTCATAACCCGAAATAACGTGGAAAGAACGAACTAAATGCTAATTTTCATAAACAGGCATTCAAAAAGAAAAGTAAAACGTAAAGTGAAGTAAAGTAAAACGTTTATAAAGTCTCTAGACGATTTTTTCTATTATAACATTTTTTGACAATTTTGGCACCCTGCCGCTCTCGTTATAAACCTGGAAGTCGTTGAAGATTTACAAATTTATTCATAACTTCTACTATTTTAAAGGTTTCCAAACGCGTGTTTATTATAGAGGAAACAATAGATGAAAATTAATAACAACTTTATCTCAAGAAGTGTTAACTTCACCCAAAGTGTGTCATATTCTGTGAAATGTTAATATCCTAAAAATTTGGGTTTGCATCCACCAAAGGCTTAAATCATCATCGCTGTCACTGGTGCATGAAGCATAATCAATATTGTAACTAAGTAAACACTAACAGGAAACGGACAGAGAAAATTAATGAAAACTTTAGCTCAAGAAGTGCAGTCTCTAGCCAAAGTGTCAAAATTGTTAATAAAGATCATATATCATTTGTATTAAAATGGATTGGTTTAACAGTTACCTTGTTGTTATAATCTTCAGTCTCTTAATTAACAGACGGCAATCCCTCTTGAGAGTTTGGGTGACAAATTTAATATCTCTCTGTGAATAAATAGATCGGATACTAAAAGGCGTGGGTTTGACAGAAACACAGTCTGGTCTGTCAATCAGAATTCGTCTCGCTGTTACAGGTCAAGGTATTGCTTCCATTACACCTGGAGAAAGTTTGGTGTGCCCAATTTTACTCAACTACTATCACCTTTTTGGAATTAACTTGACATTTAATCGTTTTTTCCAGCTGTTATCAAGACTTACAAGGCGTATTACATATCAAATTTAATTAACACAGTTGGAAAGTATTTCACATACCAAACATAGTTTTCTTTAATATAAAGTTTTCGTCAAGCATTAAAACCTTTTCATTTGTGCTGAGCTTGGATACTTGGGTCTCAGTATGGATTTGAAGCCATTCAAGATGCTATCTAATCTGGATAATAACAGACCTTCTTGGAGACACATTCACACACAAATGTCCTCATTATTCTAACTTTCGAAATTTCTGCGTCTGACAGACAACACGAAAAGCATCGTTAACTCAAACAAATAAACTTTAACATTTTCACCACCGGTTTGGAAAAGTTGATACCGGGGACTCTCTTGTGCCACTCTTTATCCGCCCACTGTAAAACAAAACGGCCGTGGAGCTGCAGACAAGCCACTCACTGGCCGAGTTCGATTGGGTACTCTCGATTCAACGCAGTTTAGTCCCAATCGATCTCTACAATAAGCAAGGATTCCAACCCGTGTTAAGTCACATTTAACCTACTTCGAGACTGCGGCTCAACCCTCGAGCATCATTTCATACTCATGTTATTGGATTGTGATGGCTAAGTCGATTATTCTATGGGTGCAGTAGATCACAATCAAGTATTCAAAAGTCCGGAATAGTTTGCAATACCACGTTTGCAGCTGATTTTCACCTTGATCAGGAAATATAAATCCTACTGCAGAAATTCATGAATACCATAACATCGCAAGAGTTCTGTGTTGTTCGCCATCTTTAAACAACATAAACAAGTTCGAGAAGAACCCCTACTCCACAAGCGCAGTTATATTCATACGCCATCAACGTCCTACATCGAGTAAAGCACCGTCCCCAGCCCGTGGGTACCAATCGAACTCAAACAGTAAGAAGCCAAGAAGGGAAAGATGTATTATGTGTTGTTTAAACAGAATAGAGTTTCAAATGGAACGGTTCTAAACAATTAGGCACATAAAGTAAGACCCTATCCAGGCAAACAAGCCTTCTTTGACGGAACACATAATACACTGGCCATGTCGTAAGAGAAGATTACTGGTTAAAACTATCTTAAGAAGACGGCATCTCAACCAATTTCTTTATTACTGTTTATTACTTTTCTGAGCATAACGAAAGGCTAGGTATTAAACATTGACGCTTACATCTCTCAATACTTGAACATTTTGAACAAAATAACGAAAGCTGCGGAAAAAACAAATTTACGATTCATCGCATAAGATATCAATTCTGCAGATAATTACAGACCGTCATATTATCTGCCTCTTTGTTCCGCGAAAGTTATTACTATTCAATCGTCCTCGAGTAAGCCACTGACTGATGATATCCTAACATTTACTTCAGAAGAAAGTATTCTGTTATTGGATATTGTTGAAATATGGTTAAAAGCAGCTCTTATATTCAAGTCGTTTGGGTTTGTTTGATTCTGGTATTCCTGATCGATATTGTCCCTACATATTTATCGCACATGTAAACACATTTGTTTGATTTATCTCATTCTCACGAAGACGGATGAGTAATAACGTTACTGATAAATACTTGTGATATAACCGAACGAAGTGTGAGTCGTACACGATTAATTGGAGCTAATTGTCCAAGGTTACTTCAGCATAAGAACTATAGCAATAAAAAAAAACAGCTATAGAATAATATTTTGGAGAAGCAGTGATTAAATTATCTTAAAACTTTAATTATTATTACTTAAACTTAATACCTAATTTTTGTTTGTTAGAAAAAGTTGTAAAGCTGTAATCGCTGTACAATGTATAACTGACTCAACATACACGTAAACACATGTGATAGGTCTTTTTCAGAGCTGGCTGTAAGTAAATATTAACTTTATAGTGACAATTCTCATTCTCTAGAGAGAGTTTTACGTCTTTTAAATGTATCGGCAGTATTTTTGCGTTGCGACTTTGCTATCGTCTGGACAATTACATGATGGCTGCAATCTGAATGAGAGATTGGTAATACAAGCAACCTGCTGGACTATACAAGTTATTGTTGAACATTTGATAGTTAATGGGTTCAAATGTCCAGATAAGCTTTGATATAGTGTGGGTTTTTTTTTGGTTCAAATAAGTTAACAAGATCTCCTTTTGGAGTATGACATGAACTGATTTAACCGATTTGCATTTTCGAGACAATGCAGCCGAATTTGCAAAACAGGCATTTGACATACAGTAATAAACAGTTTTCTACATTGGAAACATTTTATGGGCAATAGTAAAACCCTGCATATCTATACAAGTGAAAGTTCAACTATTCGATCTCTCAAATACAAGTAGTTAGTCTTTATGGACTGCTTGGCTTTATTCCAACTCTCGTTCAAATGATCGACTAGCTCCCAGGTCAATGTTTCTGTTAACTACCAACAGCGCAAAATAATTGATCTTGGCAAAAAATTTAAACAAAGATACATAACAACATTTAGAAACAATACTAAAATATGCAACAAATGGAAGACAACCACAATCCCATAAAAGTAGTTTAGGTGTAGTAAAAACGTCTATGCTCTTTAATTACGACAAGAAAAATCAAATAAAATACCGCTACAAGTCTCTTAGAATACTTGAGAATGGCTGAACGAAAACATCCCCCAATTAACAGCCGTCATGGGAAACGTTTTGTTTAATTAATTGATTTCAATCAATAAAAAAAAACATGGCGAGTAGACCCTGTAAACACTGGCTTAATAATGACTTGTTATAGAAGTAATCAACGAAAGAAATATTTCAAGTGTCTTTTTGTTGAGAAAAATAATAGGCGCTTGAAATAGAATAATAGAATTTCTCCTAAAACACAGATGTAAGGATGTATATTCTTGTCCTCTAGCATATGAATCGTTGGACCGATAATAAACCAGAAGTTGTAAAAAAAAAAAAAGGGATAACATAACTCGGTGAAGGAAATAGCTAACTAGGGGGTGTTCAATGTACGCAGGCTCTTACGTGTAAGCCGTCAATATCTTCACAATATTTTTTCCCCAACGTATGCATTTAAATACTGAAAGATTCGAGAAACTTTAGAGCAATGAAAACACGACCAGAGTATTACCGAGTATTGCCTCAAAGGTGAGGGACGTTCCAATGAGAAATCAAGTGACATACAATAGACTTTTTAACCAAGCAGACAGCTAAAAGTCCCCATGGTTACTAGACAGTTCAGTTTACAGGAATGAGCTCGGTATCCTGTAATTAAAAGGTATACAAAATTGCATTGATCTCTAGACCACTTTAGATGAGAAGCCGTCAACACGTACGATTATCAGTACTTGTTTTTCACTTTGAAGGTGACTTATCTCTGTAATGCCGTATTTATAAATGAAAGGGATAAACTTGTGAAAGTATAACTGTACGAGCTCACAAATACTTGTAGCTAGTCTTTATTGAATGTTTGGCTTTATTCCAACTTTCGCTCAAATGATTGAGTAGCTCTTTAATTAACGTTGCTTTGTTTTTTACATGGCCAATGAAAAACTTACAGTTGATCTTAGTGTGGCAAAAAATGCGAACAAATAACATTTGTCGACCTTTAGAAACAATACTTAAAAACAAAACAAATGGAATGCAAACAAAACCCCATAAAGTATTTTATGTAATAGTAAAAACGTCTATATTGTTTATAGGCGACCAGAATTATTAAATAAAAAAGTGTCCCTTAAATTGATTGATATTCACTGAATAATAACATCCTGCAAATAACGATCGTAATTGGAAACCTTTAGGATAATGAATCGATTTCAGTTCACAAAAAACGATGTAGGAAAAGCTCTTGGACTGCTTTATCACTGGCTAAATAATCACATGTTAAATTAGTAATCAACGAAAGAAATAATCCAAATGGTATACTCGTGGTACAATTTATATTTGTATTTCGCCTTTCTTATGTTTCAAATTTTTTTACAACTTTACTCGCATTTTATCTAATCAGAAATACTCATTGCAGTCAGACATTCCCTTAAATTGTTTTTAAATTTTAATATTCAGCTTAACGCACAGCTGCTGCGGTTCTTTATCACAGGTGGACGTTTTACAATAATCATGAGACAAATACAGCTGGGGTTCTATAGTACACGTGGACTTTGAACAGTAACCATGAGATAGAGACATTAATCACACAGGTAAGGTCACGAAGGACATGATTTCCCCTGAGATATTTATTACTCCGCCTCCATGGCATAAGTGGCTGTCATTTTAGCTACAAGGACATAGGAGTGAAGGTGTTTTCTCGACATCGTGCCTCAGTTTGTTGAGCGTTGGGTTGCTGGGTCCCGTTGTTGTGCCCGGTATGCCCGTTATAGATTCGTATCGCCCTGTCGACCTTATATATACATGGCAAGTTTCCGGGGGCGGCGGGGTGGTTCCTGAACGAGGTTTCCTTCCGGGTTTCCACCATACACCGGGAAGACGTCATATACATGTAAGAGAAATACTCTTGAGAACGACGTAATACACCTATCAAATAAATAACTAAACGAATTCGGGAAAGGCGAGGTATTTGTTTAGTGATCACATGATACCATAGAACTACGCTATTGGACATACTCAGGAGGCAAACCAAACAAAACTCTTGGGTTCTTTACTTATCAATTAATATATGCACAGGAGGTTAATGGGATTATCCCCATGCCGCGATTCCCTGATGTTAGTCTTAGTTAATCCCCAAATTGGCAGTTAGGCGAACCAAGATTTTCTGAGGTGTGAATTAGGCGAAACGAGAATACACCCACAGGACTTGTTCTGTAAAACTAAGAGAGCATTAGTTAAGGTGATAGGGGCGTGCTACATTATGTGATTACCCAGCACCGAGACTTCCATATTGTTCTTGCATCGCATCACGCCTTATTATTACGAGATGGAACAAATCCTGACAATATACTCTAAAAAGTCTTACTACTTGAGCAAGATGGATGTGTGAGTCGACGAAACTGACTCAAATGGTTATTTACCGAGTCCGTTTACGATCACTTACTGTGCTTTTATCTGCATACCTTTCTGCAAGACGTTCGTTGATTAACAACAACAATTATCCAATATAAGCACTTATTACTCAGAACTCTTGGACATTACTTGGCTTGTCCAGCAGTAAACCAAGCTAGACCAGGGAATGGGAAGACGTTATTTAGAGCATAATTTTCAATCTTTAGGTAAATATTTGTTAACAATTCAGCACACAACCACAAGGTACACACGTAACCTTTCTGTTAAGAAATCTATGACCACAGTCGTATGCCCACATGACCTTGAAATATTTACATAAAATTATCGCTTGTCTTCAGACTTCCACAAAGCCGACTTTACCACCATCAGTTATGTCAGAGTTTCACGAGGCCTTTATTAGTACTCTCTATGGCTCCATTTTAAGAATACCTTTTCCTAAACCTATTAATTACAAAGGGTGGAAACCTGTGCCCGTTAGACACCAAGCAAGTGTGTTAAATATACTATAAGGCAACATAAACCTTATTTCGTGTGGATATAAGAAAGAGTGTATTTTTATGGTTAATAAGAGTGTAATTATAACACCAAAACAAGTTGGTCTCTCTAACATTATAGATCTTGTAAAGAAAATAGGCACTCTTTTCTTCCTTTTTAGTCGGTGCAATCTATGTAGAATTGTTTGTTCATGTCGCAATTGTACACAAAATAAATATTTCAGATCACACTTAAACACATGGACGACGATCACACTTGCCTAAACCGAGGTGCTGCCTTGACATCGAAGTTGTGCTACTTAAAATACAATAAAGTTAAAGTCTTTATGACGAACATTTTCGTGATATAATGCGGTTATACACAAAAAAATCTGCAAAATCCTGAAGGAGAGAAATAGACTATTTAAAATTAACAAATATGGTAATCTGGTAGAAAGCACCATTACCACAAGGCGCTATATACCATAATAAAGACAGCTGAACACGCAGTTAGTTGTGTTAAGCGGAGAGACGCCGAAAATCTTAGTCACAAAATTTAGTGTTTGATAATTGTTGTTTGGCTCTTTCTGCGATTTATTCTATGTCTTATTTAATTAAATTGGTGACAAGCTAATAGACACATCTAAAAATGTTTTGCACTGATGTTCTTGTGCAAAATATATACAAAATAAGACTTCTAATAGCGTTGTTCTAGCGAGCCTTTAAACTACTCAGGGCAACGAATATATAGTTGTGGGTTATTTTGCCCTTGTGCTGTTTGCAATTCTGTTCCAGATGAATATACATCAATTGTTAGCTTTATAACGATATTATAAAAAGTATGGTGAATTGAACAACACGTTTTGTATCATAAAACTAATGAAGGAGTAAAAATTAATTTGTTCAACGGAAAGCAAGTTTTACGGCGTTTTGTTTTTATTTCATATATTTAGACTTTTCATGCATTAATGTTTTCAATAAAATACCAACAGGTTGGTAGGTATGCCAGGTAGAACACTGTATTATATAGAAACACATAAATGGTAGGACTACGACATCACATTAGATTAGCCTCTTTATCAGCAAGATATATTTCTGTCAAGGCTATTTGGAGCTTAAATATTACCATGGACATGCTCTGAAATACAGCACTTGTATGGATCTCACACAGTTTATATTTTTCCATATACGTTTGACGTACCACCGTGTGTTTAAAATGACATTTCTCAACGATTTTGTATCAAACATTGCATGGAAAATGTTTTTTTTTGTGGACGTTGAATATCAAACAGCGCCTACAAAACAGAACATCTCAATAGAGACCCTGTGTTGAAGAAACCTAAGTCTTTTTCTTGAATACAATTTATGTCATGAATTGATACCATACATCAATAGAAGAATTGTTTCCAAAGAAATGTGTATGTAGTCACTCATTTGATTGTAGCAAATATCCAACTTTTCAATCCTTTTAAACCTTTTAAGACCAAGGAAGGATGATTGTATACATGTCCATCAACGCTGCTTTGTGGCTCCTTTCAAACGACACCATGCTTTGTGACCCATTTTTACCGGTCCATTGTATATACCTGCGGCATTTCATCTTCTCCGCCACGGATTAAAGTGTATAATTGCGAGTGTGAAGTGTGAAGTAAAAAAAACTTTCACAAAAACACTACAGATGTATTCTGAGTGGTTTATGTAAATCTTGGATGCAACCAATGACGTCGGAACATTTGTAAAGCCGGGAATCTTAGAGACTTTTACAAGAGTAGTGTAACCCTGATCACGGCCAAATAAAGCGCAGAAATATTGAGATCAAAACGAGTTTTTTTGTAATATGCAACACTTATCAGTGGAAACCATGCATGGATTAGAGACTAGTCACCTATAGCAATACATTACTTTTTGCTGGAGATGTTTCGTTTTGGAACTAAACATAACTTAAATAAAGCCGGTAATTATTTTAGTCAAGCAAGAAGTGTTTGTTGTTCATGATTGCTTATACTAAGGTACTCAGCAAAGTACACAATCCATACCACAATGACCGATATCACAATTTCATAGGCCCAACACAAAGCATCAAAGATATAAATTGATGCAGTATAATTTTACATCTCAGCGCGTATCATTGTTTCGTAAGAGTAATTTTGTAAGCTAACCTGATATCTGTACTCAATCCCAATGTATTGTTCGATTGACTTTGTCTTGGCTGGGATATTCTGATAGCTGTTTGTTGGAAATGGTCAGACTATGGCGATAACTAACATTGAATAACACGCGGATCCATTATGCAGACATATGAAAATTTGAATTATGTGTGAATAAAGACGGAACCTCAGGTCAAATCCTATGATTGGTCTGCTCTTGATCCCGGGTGTTGGATTCACTGCCTTCAGGTCGATGAACCTGATAGATCAGCCATCGAGAATAAGAAAACAGAATGTGATCTTGGAAAGAGCATAGACATAGCCTTATTAATTTACTGGTTCCGTCTCCAATTTCTGATAACAGACCGTCATTTGATTTCCTTTCCAGCTTGTACATGTTATATCAACACAAATGTCTTTGGTCCAATCGCGTCTACAAGTTAGCTTTATACACAAAAGGATAACAATTATATATATCTCATATTTTAAGGTGCATAAAGCGTGTGTGTTTTTAACCGTGTGGTCAAGAAAATGACTTGTCAGTAGGTCCCGTTATGTTGTGACACAAATATCTAATGCCATTTTTCCAATACTTACCCAGATGACGAGGATCTATTTATACCACTAAACACAAATAAATATTCTCCATATATAATTGGAAATTTGAAATTAATGATAATAAATAATCGCTGACCTGATGATAATTCAAATGGTTTCTGATTACGATCTTATTCACTGGTTCGGTGTTACTTACTTTAAATTTCTTAATTCTTACATAAAGGAATTATTCCTTCTGAAAGTGAGAAAAGCTTTAGGCATTAAAACCAGTTCTTACTTTACAAATTCCATTCAAACTTTTTTGACATTATATTTATACTTTTGTGTTTTATTTTTGTGTTTTTGGTTGTTGCTGTTGTCGTGGTTTGTTTTTTGTTGGTATTTTGGTCGTGGAAGTTGGGGGTTGGGGTGGTGATATGGGTTATTTGAATTCCTCTGTGGTAAATTCACATCAAAAGTGGCATCTGGATGAAGGGAACCTCCATTATACATTACTATATACTAGTTTTCATGCATATTCCTACTTTTTGATTATTCATGATTAAATCCGGTAAAGGGTTGGGTAAATGACTTTCAAATGAACTAGTTATGCATGTAGAAATACGATACATCCGCAAACTATTCATAATACATATTCCTACATTTTGGTCATTCGTCATTAAATGTTTTAAAAGGTTGGGCAAATGATTTACCGCATATATCCATGTGATTTTACTTCATGTGAATAACTTACGTAGTGTTAGTATTTCTAGCTCGCGAGTAATGTCCACAAAACCGATCCACACGGTATAGCAGTATGTTTCGTCTTTATAACGTATACAGGTCATTCAGTAATTAATCATCGAAATATTCTCCTTCGAGCTTGTGTCCTTCTTGGTCCATTTTAACTATGGCGGTACATAAACCGATAAGTAGTTATCTGTACTAAATTTAATGTTATGGTGTTTGGATCAAGGTGACATATGTAATCAATGCGATTAACATTTTGATTTGTATATGCAGGAGAAAAGACCACATCCCAATGAGATATGCAGGTAAGCGAGAGTAGAAAAATTTGTGGACATCATACCCAAAGGTGACGCAAATCTTGTCAACAACAGCGTAAACAAATTGGACCAATCAGCATTGATGGACGTTGAGAAACGGGAAGTGGTCTTTTTTCTACATATTGTTACTTTCAAATTTAAATTTGTATTGAAGGTAATTTGAGATTAATAACGTTTGTACTTTGTTGGTTGGCAATCTCTACTATAGTTATACATAATAACGTTTAAATTGAACCATTTAACAATAGATTATGTATTGTAGGACGAAGCGATCTTCATATATCGAATAGTTATTTCTAGATTGATTGGGATTTAACGTATATGATGTATATCGAATAATGAGTCTAGTATTTGATAATTAAAATGCAATTCTATCGTCTGACAATAATCGCAATCCAAGCAGTTTCCTTGATTTTTGAATTTTAGATTTGGATGTATTGCACAAGTTTATGGACGTTCTTCTCTTCCGTATAATTGCTTATTTTCAATGACGCCTCGCAAACAATGGTAATTTAGCTGATTAAATACCAGAAGGATCGGTTGTTTTCTCTATGGCATTATTATGACTAAATAGAAGCAATGAACGGCATTCAAACAAAGAAGTAAACCCTTCTATTTTTAACAGTTTGTACACCATTTGACTGGAGACTTGAGGGAACCAGTTTGAAGTACCTTCTACTAAAGGATTCTAAAGGATTCGATTTCGGCATGAAACACGCTAGTTGGCAATGAGGAGAACAGATGGACTTAACAACTCTTGCAGTCTTCTAAGCATTCCAGTCACTATCTGAAGAAAGTATTTAACTTACTTAACATTGCGTGAAGAAAATGATACATTATTCTCACAAACAGATAGCCTAGGACGTATTGTAAAATAGACACCAAGGACTCGATGTAAAGGATTTCTAAAATCAACTTTCTTTAAGCAGAACGTGTATCAATCAATAGAATAGTTTCCGCACTTGATGTAGAAGCTAGTTAACAATTCCTGGAAAATTGTGATCTCCGTACTGAATATCTAAATAGGCTTAAGAAGTATACATTATAATGCTTGCCCTAAATCGGATAGATTTAGTTAGAAATCCAAATAATTAAAAACATATTTTGTCAGCTTACATGTTATTAAAAATGTATGACTATCACTGGCATATACAATACACAAACAGACTCGTTTTGGTTTTTAAACTACGCGTTTTGATTTAAAAGGCGGATCAAGGACATGTCCGCCACCATAAAAAGGAAAAACAACTTCAAGTCACACATGTCAATTGTCCATTGTTCCTTGGACTATTGATGTTTTCAAAGCGCCTCCAGCAAGTCATGTTAAAGTGGATGCTTGGGGCCAAATATATTATCGAACATCGCCAATCTCTTTGTTGGTGACAATTGTTGTATTGTATAGATTATCTCGTTCTGCCAAGACCGCAAATGCCTTCTCGCACCTGGCGGAGACGAGACGGTAGATAACGCTAACGGCGAGAATGTCGCCAATTGATAATTAACCAGTTCGTTATCCGGTTTATACTTGCACATGTGTGTTACAATACGGAAGTGGAAGAATTATAGTCCTTCTTGTAGACAATTATCTTTATTGTGTGGGTGTTACGTTTGAATTAATGCTTCTCGTAGCTAGGCATTGTAACACTATTGGGCTCGATTGGACTTCGGCTAAAGCGGTCGATTTTTTATTCAATAAGACATACTTTGAACTGGTACTTAGGAAATACCATGTACAATCTGTTGGTTATTAGAACTGGTTAATTTACCAGTCTAATGACTTTCCAGCAATTTACAATGACATTTAACTCAAACGAAAGTCACCGGTGGAGAGTACTGAACACAATCAAATACACTCTTCAAAAAAAGAAACGCAAAACCCAAATATCAATGTAAATTTGATGGTATTCAAGGACGTGTA
>JAVFBZ010215806.1:0-31477 GCA_032466195.1 Katharina tunicata
GCCTTGAACCAACTTAATAATTTTCATTTCAAAGTAATTGTTTTAGTTTATGCACAAACTTCAAAGTTGGTTAAAATGAAGAAAATCAGAATTTGTTGTAAAACCCTAATTTTGAGTGCTTACTTAAACATATTGAACTTTTTTGCCTTTTTGTCTTAATTGAGTGGCTTCCTCTACCCTGGCGCTTATCTGAGATAGGGGCATCAGGGAGCGATTTGTTGTGGTGTCCTGTTTTTCGTCCTGTAAGCTTTTGGGTCGTTTTTTTGTTTTTTTCCTTCACCGATTGTGCTGATACGCCGTCATAAGAGTGAAATATCGTCCAGTACGGTGTAAAACCCCAAACAGACAAACAAACAATGTTTGTCTGTATGGATTGTCAGCTTGACAATGGAAACGTGGAGAACGCCCTTATTGAGTTGTTCTCAGGGCATTTACTTGTATTGACCCTCTCTTGAGTTTTCGTCAAAAGTCAAAATCTTTATTTAAAGTCGGAGTTTGAATATATACAGGAAACATTAGCCTAGAGGCTACTTATGCCGACATAATATACTATTGGTACAATATTTTAAAGTAAAATATATTCATAAAATATATAAAATATATTTTCGTGGTCTTTCCGTTTGAATGACTTGACATGCTGTAAAAAATTCAAAAGGATAGATGTGTTACCCTTTTGGTGGGAGGTTTTCCATCGTAACTGTAAAACCTCTCAGGTGTAGCAGACATAGCGGCCCATACACGGCCTGCAAAAAATAAAAATAAAAATAAAATGAACAGCTGATTCAAAACGAATAATTACAGGGGAAGAAAACAAAAATTAACAAAACCAAAAACCACAAATCATAGTTCAAGGTGTTAACAAAACTTCTATTTTTCTAGGATTCGCCGTTTTCCGTTGAAATTGTTGGCAGTAGAAGTAAAATGTATGGTGGACTTTTAACGCTATATTCCTTAGTGAGCATATCGCTGAACTAAATGTTACTATAATGTAGTGCATCAGTAAATAATCTTAGGTATATTTGTACTGTTTCTCTTTTTCTAGGTTTAAATTTCGAGTAAGAAATACAAAAATAAAAGGAACACAAGCGGTACATAATACGCCATGTACCATTAAAGTCAATATTGATTTGTTTGTTCGTTTGTTAAATTTGGGTCCATACTATGTCCACATGGGGTTCGTACAGCGCATAAAGGGGAGTCAGCAATCCACCGTTCAATTAACTGAGCCACGTCACCGCACCGTGGACAATACTGTTTGTTTGATTGATTGGGGTTTTACGCCGTAGGCCTACTCACTTTTTATGATATTTTTTTGTATAAATGTAGAGAAAGAAAATTTTGCTTGCCTCCACCGGGATAGGTTAATTCACTTATATGACGGCGTGCCAGCCCAATAGGTGAAGGAAACCGACGTAAACGACGCTGGCAACAAATCAGTTACATAGCATTAACAAAACAGGACACCACAACAAACCGGCATCCTGTGCCACTTAGCTCAGAGAGGCTCCCAACCAACCACCAGCCCGTGGACAATGAAGACGATGCCCTAGCTTTAGCGTATAATGCCAGGGAAAACGTTCCACTGGTTAGACTGCATGCCTGGCTGGATGTGATGAGGGTACATGTGGCTAGATGAGATTGTTGGTAACCCTACATATCAGTGTAGTATATTATACTAGTATATAATAATTTTTTTTTTTTCCCCCAAATGTGCATGTTGGTTTACTATACTTTATCATTATAGGGGTATACGTTGATCATGTGCATGTTTTTTTGTAAGTGTACAAGTCGGTGTACTATTCTATAAAAATATAGGTGGATATGCTGAGCTTCTGTCTATTTTTGGTGTGTACGTCGATGTACTTACTATACACTATTGCAATATAGGGGTATACGCTGGTCTTCTGCATGTTTTTTTTGTAAGTGTGGATGTCGGTGTACTATACTATAACGAGATAGGGTATACGGTGAGCTTCTGGCTGGTGTTTTCAGTGTGCAGTATCTTTTGACGGAGTACGTGTTTCATATACGACGTCATCGCACGTAGCAAATTAAGTAGCTCAGTTTCTGGTCCGGAGTACATTCTCGTATACAGATTTAAGGGCGATGCGATGGAGCGATGCGCATCGCTCCGCTCCATCTCTCCATCGCATCGCTTCATTGCATCGCTCCATCTCTCCATCCCTTCATCGCATCGCTCCATCGCCCTGAAATCTGTATACGAGGCGTGATGGTCCCTATCGGCCACCATACATTCGTACTCGTTTCTTTCTTTGCCCGACGACAACAAGACCTATACGTCCCAGGTCGTACCTGTCAAAAGAGAAAGCTACTGTTGTGTCTAATGTGAAGGTCACGATTACTGTTAGAGAATTGAATTGGCTTTAGACACGCTGGACACGCATGAGTGTATCCAACGTTTATCAGCACAGAGTCAACGAAGAGACACGACCGACAGTAGCCTACTTTAAACTTGTCTATATTGTAACATAAATCATCTTACACTGGATTCTTGTCTTGTTAACTTCATTGTAGGTGCGGGTTTCGGGAAAATGAAGTTTTTTAAGGCTAAAGGTTATTTTCTATGGATCGAATAACGCAGTCAAGACATTGAGTTTTGAGAAATACGTCTCAGAACGGGCAAACAGAACAGAGAAGACAAAGTAATTAAAAAAAAAAAAACAACACCTTTTAAACATAGCTTTCTGTATGTAATAGTAAAAGCCTAAAAGAATAAAGCATAAAAGAAAGCGTGTGTTAATCCTACGACCACAGCATCTAATTCTGTACGTTGAGTGACGATTCACATTTATCTTAAAAACCCAGCTAGCTTAGGCCACATGAAGCATTCAGTTTGTTTAATTGATTGGGGTTTTACGCCATACTTAAGGTTATTTTACTCATTAGCAGCCCAATGGGTGAAGGAAACCACCCTAAAAGTCCCCGGCAACACAAAAGACACCGCAAGACATTTATAGGACGAAAACCAAACTTCACTAACTTTTCATTTCTTAGAAAGATAATTATTATGTAATGATTAATTGATTGATTGGGGGTAATACGCCGTACTTAAGGTTATTTAACTCAAATGACCCTCGTACAAGAAGAACAAATCGGCCAAGGGCCTCTTGGTTAAGACGAAACTCCCTCCTGTATCAGATAACCCTTAACTGTCTTTATTTGGTAGACTCAGGGGTTTACTACTAACTCTAAACGATACATTTTTCAGGTTGTGCTTATTATCGCCCATACCTAATATCTATGTGTGTTACATATTCGCAACATATTTATCTTCACAATATACATGTTACATGTATTGCCATTTCTCGAGATGCGCCTATAGGTTATCCAGAACAACTCGAGAATCAGGTTTATTTAGAAACTTGTCTCTGAGAAATTATGTAGAACATGAGATTATTTATCGACTTTAATTAGTCGTTATCCCATGCCCGTGTGATTACTCGTTATAAAAATATATATACATAGTCTTTATTTAGGATCAGTAGGTGAGGCCACCATCACGAACACATGCATATATGCATGGAGACATCATTAAGATGCATTAAAGATATTTCTTATTGAACATATTTTCAGGAATTAATTATCTAACAAATTGTTTCTCTTAATCAAAGCTCAATAACAGAACTGTGCTAGTGCACTTACATAGTCTGGTCTTCTAGAGGACATCAGTATAATAAATCTTGCCAGAGACCTGTTCTGAAGAAATTTCTGTGGAATCAGTTCCAAACGAATGTCTTCGTATTCATCACAAATTAGAACAAAATGAAATTGAGACTCTATTTTATTGTCATTACATACCAGAGAGACCCTGTGTTCTCTATCAATGTTTGTAAACCTTCCTTTGTCTATTTAAAGGCCAGCTGTGCCCACACGGATTCTCACCATTGCAGTTCTGTATTTAACGGTCATATTTAAATGTTCTATATAGAATTCACACTCCAAGTCATTTTTGTACTGGTTATAAATATCATATAGTGAGCTTTCATTCAGTTTAGAGCGCCAGTTTTGTTCATTTATATCTTCTAATCGCTGTCGTAACAGTGACACAGATATATTAACTTGGCCAACTCCTTGGTTAACCCACGCATAACACAAGCCCAAACTGTATAGTAGCTCTCTTACATTACTCGCCCAGGTATGTTTGCTATTTTGGTCTAGATGACACAGCATTTGATACGCCTTATATGGGTACCTATTTGGTGCCATAGCCAGGATTCTTAGCATTTTAGGGCAGTTGTACAATACAAAAATCGCCTTCCACATTCACCCAATGCCATTGCACTGGGGGTGGACATCCCAGACCGAAGCCATCTCTTTCTTACAAGCTAGATGTTGTACTCGTTCAATTTCCTCAAATCGGTGCAAACCCCATAATTCAGAAACGTAAGTCAAGATGGGGACAATTTTCGTGTCAACAATTTTGAAAAATATATCGAAAGGCATATCTCCTAGGTACCACATTGTACGCAATAGTTCAATAAGAGCTATTTTACCTTGAGATGCTAAATATGACACGGTTTTATGGTGACTAACTGTGGGTGAAAATATTATTCCTAGATATTTGTACATAGATACATTTTCCAATTTTTCATTTCCTATAAACCATTTTTCTCTATTACAAAGTCTCCCCCCTTTTCTAAATACTACAACTTTAGTTTTTGATATGTTTACAGAAAGCTTCCAGGGTTCACAATACCTATGTAATATGTTTAGCTGATTCTGTAAACCTGGGACTGTATATGGAATTAAAGCTATATCATCTGCAAATAAGAATAAAAATATCGACAATATAAGGGTATAGTTGAACACCATTTTTACCTTCCAAACAGACATCATTACTTAATCCATTAATAAATAATGAAAACATCATAGGACTTAGGACACATCCATGTCTCACGCCCAGTGGGCACTGGAATGACTCTGTTAAGTCCCCTGCACATCTTACACATGCTTTAACTTCCCTGGAAATGTCTTTAAGACAGTTAAATATTTTACCATTTAACCCATGCTTAGAAAGTATTAAAAACAGCTTCGAACGTTCAACACCATCAAACGACTTCTTAAAATCTACAAATGCCACATATAATTTTCCTTTGCGTTTTAATAGATGTTTTTGGATGCATGCAAAAAGTGTAAAAATGTTATCAATGGTAGAGTATCCCTTTCCGAAACCAGCCTGTTCTTCAGGCAATATGTTGTTATTTTCCACCCAATCTGAGAGTCTATTATTACTAACAGTTGTCAAAACTCTAATAATTTTTAAATAATGGAATAATTATACCCTGTGACCACTGTTCTGGAAAAATTACAGTATCGAACATGTGATTGAATAAAGCATGCGTGTAATCTATCACATAGCGTGGTGCACATTTAAACAAATCACATAGAAGCCCATCGATACCGGCAGATTTATTTGATTTTAAACTTTTAATAGCTATTTGGATCTCGTTGACACTTACTGAGACATTCAATATTACATGCATGGATTCATTAAGCATTTCATCCGGTAATGCTTCTTCTGTATTCTCCAAATTATCGTGGTTATTACAGGCCTGGCCAGCAAACAATGTACTAAAATATGTAAACCAGCATTCTTTCGTTATTAAATTTTGATGTTTTTTCGCTCTAATACTCTTTAAAGTAGAATACGCACATAAAAGTTTTGAATTTTGCACTATCACAGAATCTCATGAAAAACTGATATTTTTCTCAAGAAGTACAAGTAAGAGGCTTTCCAATAATTCCAACATCAAATTTGTAGGTCGAAGGATAGTTTATTAACTAAAAAACTAAAAACTGAATTTTTTGTTAGAATTTTTAATTGGAAATGTGTCAGTCTGCTGTCACAGCTCAGACACACCGACGTCACTCATAATCAAACGTGTTAACCACACCCCTTACAAAGTTCCAAATGTTGGCTCGTTACAAAATCATTCACTGCGGCTGGATCAAAGTCATTCTGAGCAAATATGGCCAGCCCTCCTTACTTTAAATTCAAATAACTGTTATATTTCTCCTGGTCCGTACAAGCTTTGTACCCAATGAGTAATTTTTATTTTAACGTGACTGTTTTAATTTTTGAACAAACATCAAATCTTGTAAAAATCAAGGCAAACGGAATTAGTTGAAAAATCCACATTTTGGGTGCGTATGTGACTTTAAATAAGACCAAACGTTCTTATTATTTTTGACGCACAAGTCACGTAAATGTTTTTCCTTGAATTTTTGTCTTTTACTTCTGGTTAATGACTTGTATTTATTTCTTAAGGTTGTGTAAATCGTATAGTTTCCGGGGTTCCGTTTTTTTCTCAATTTTCGCAAGGCGTGTCTACATTTCGTTTTTTCTGTTCAACATTCTCTGTCAAACCACGGGTTCTAAGAGTCGGATTGCCCTTGACTGTATATCTGTTTCATGCAGCCAGCAGCATTTAAAATTGTATCACTAGCTAATTTTACACTTACATTAATATCCATACTTAACTCATTAAGTATACCTTAGGTTAAGTAAGCAATGAAGCATAACTGATAAATGTTCGTATTCAAGCTTCCAAAAGCTTGCTTTCTTAAACTCTGGCCTGCAGTGATAAGCCTGAAATAAACGCCGGTACTCTGTCAGCATTGACACGATGGCACTGTTTTTTGTGTCTACAATATTTTGTTGTGTATATCTTGCATTGTATCTAGTTGATCCAATGAGCAGCTTGATATAATAAAGCAATAAAGAAATTCCGAGAAGACGCATTTTGACGTTCTCAATATTTCGACTTCAATTAAGTCATCATCAGGAGAATAATGTGAAAATCAATGGATAAGTAGGAGAATAGGATAAGCACTTACTTATCCTTTAATTTTCCCATTATTCTTCTGATGATGACTTAAAGTCGAAATATTGAGAACGTCAAAATGCGTCTTTTCGGTATTTCTTTATTGGTTTCTTGCATTGTATCTCCACATGTTTCACTTTTCAATTCGAGTTGCAAATTGACAATTTTTACCACAGAAAATAGAAACGGGAAGAAACCTCGTACAAACCACCCCGCTGCCACTGAAAAACTGTCCTTAAATACCTAAGGTCGACAAAGAGATTATACCGGGTACAGTGAAGGGGACTCAGAGGTTCAACGCTCAACCAACTAAGCCACAGCACGGCCCCAATATTGGAAACTGTAGGCCTATTCTAGGAAAATGGGAATGTCTCGTCACCCTAGTATTGTTTGTTTGTTTGGGGTTATATATACGCTATACTTACGGTTGTTCCACTCATATGTATGCGTGTCAAGCACAATGGGTGACAGAGAACGTCATTGAGAACGTCAATGGACAACAATGGCAACAGTCAAGGAGGCCACAGGACAGGGAAAATACTCAAAACAGGACGTTACAACTAATAGCTTCAAAAATTAGCTTAGAGCACCAGGGCACAGGCAGCTTACACCAACCATCCGCAGTGACTCTTGTGGGCGTGTGTGAGCGTGTGTAAGTGCATGGGCGGGCATGGGGTTGGGCAGTGGCAATACGTAACGTAAGACATAATAATAGTTACGCATATATACGCCGTTTTCCAAACCGACATATTTGTCACTTTAGAGCAGTCCATCCAGTTTCCATGGCAACCAATGATCAAAAATTACCACTAGTGCTGTGTTACTGTGTATTTTATACCGGAGTGAATGACCTAATTTCCCACATCGGGACGCAGTGCATATCTATTGGGTGAAGTGCACCCAACATAGTAATGTTTTAGGCAAATAGGGCTATATGATTCATTTATTGCCCACAATAAGAAGGAAGTCTTGTTTGACAAACCACTATACGGAAGACACCTTCAATCGTTACATGTAACAAATATCTCCATCAGCCATTTCTGTGCTTCATTATATCCAATTTTCATTGTCAGCTAAAATGGTTATAAATACTATATTATAAGCTGTGTGCGATGCGACATGTAGACGCACAGCTGCTGCTAGACTATCGGCTAAACCGGTTTTTTCGACCATTGGCGGTTAGGAAGAGAGATATTCAGCTTACCTAGTAAACGGCAAGGCTCTGTCTCATTGATACAGCGAAAACCTTGGCATCTTATTCCAGCCACACGTGGAAGCAACGTGCTCCTAGTGAACATGATATCTTCTTTGTAGAATTGGGGCGGTCGGGGGAGGTTGTGGAATTGTCTATTGTTCGCTCAGAAATCCTCTTCATCCAGCCCTCAGTGAGGTCTTGTTTTTGCTGCGCGAGTTGCCGGTTTATCTAAGGGAAATGTGTGGCTCGATGTTGGCAGGGTATAGTCACAGTATAACTGCCGCAAAAATGGACCTTGTCACTCAGTACTCCGTGACCTATTTTAAAAGTATTTTTTAGTACCAGAATTGTTACAGCCTACTGTGCCAAATAATTGGAGGTGGTAGCAAAGGTATAAAGATTGCGCCCGAGGCTAATGTCAAATTATAATACACGCCCCCCGTAATAAAATGAAGGGTTTATATATACTAACATGTTAGTGAGTACTAACAAAATACCATACTAAAATAGGCTCGTACCTTTCTGTAGATTGAGAAGAATACAAGCATTTTGTAACCATTAAGTACCATCTAGCTTTTCAACGCAGACTGAACTTTGGGATAAATACGCGCCATCTTAATTAGTACATCCTTCAGCTTTGTGCGCTACTTTCACGAGGATGTGTCAATTTGCTGTCACATCTGGGTCAGGCTTTGATGTGGCGACGTTACTCCAAATCAACATTTATTAGCCCCGCCCCATACAAGATTCAAAACGCTGACTCATTACATATAAGGTCATGCACCACAGCGGGATCGAAGGCTTTTTTGACACATAGGCCTATAAATTATGAGTGAAAATGGCCAGCCTTCATAACGTTTAATTTTAACAATGGTAGGATTATCTGACTGGCACTTTTTTTTTCTCGAAATTACTGTTTTAATTTGTGAAGAAACTTTAAAAAATGAGGCAATCAGCATTTGTTGAAAAACCCTAATTTGATGTGCGTAAGCTGCTGTAATTCGCCCGACGACGACCGTATAATTTACGGCAATTTACCTAATATCACTACATAAAATAGTGCTTCTTTATGATCAAGCCAGTTATATAGGGCCTTCACTGGCGAAGGTTTTAATCAAATGGAATACAAGCACTAATGTAATGCCAGGCCATCATTGTTGTTGTTGTAGTAGTAATGTTTCCGCAAAAAAGTGCGCTGGCAAATGAATCCTCTTAATTTTACAGCCAAATTATTTAAAATTAAACAGAGAAAAAAAGTTGTTAAAGGACCGACTCAATTTGAAGTCTGTAAAAGGCAGTAGGTCTATACCATCTAAACACATGCTAACTTACTCGCTACAAAAAGCGAAGTTGGATAACTCTTTCTAGGCGAACAACAATATGGCAAGTCAATACCTTAGACATTTGTATAAAATGGTCCATTGAATCACTTCGGCGAGGGACCTTGTATGTAATGATTAGGCATTTTGAATATACCCGTGAACGCCATAGCAAAGCTGCTAACGCTTGATCAGATTAATCCGGTTGCGTTCGAGCGTCATCCCAGGGTGTCTGCCACCCGACTCGTGTGAGGTGACGTTATACTTCCCAAGGTACTTTCCTCCTCGCACAAACGATATAGGTTAATTTAAAATGGAGGAACTACACCGGATGTAAACATTCTCCATACATGTTGCCAATACGGCGATACTCTGGGGGAAAAAAACAACATGCACCTTTATTTCGCGTTAGTTGTTATCTGACCGGATAATTAATCATAAGCCAAAATTTCCTGATTGCCGTCTATACAGTTCTGTCATGCCGGCAGCCATCTTCATCACGTGATTTTCCCTGCTTACCCTGCTCTTATCAGGGGAACTGGATGAAGCCCCAAGTGTGACGTCAGCTAGCGCGAGAATACATAATAGTATCACACGAGCTAACCCGGGGGAATGCGCGTGAACGCAAAAAGCATGTTTGGGTTGACCCGAGGAAGCCCCGGGTGCTCGCGCGAACGTAACCATATATGGAGAAATTTAAACTCTTTCACGTGACTTGATGCTAAATAGTTCTATTTTATTTCTTAATTTTCGTTGCTGTTACTTGCCCTATGTCGAGTTTTATTAGCCCGAAATGCACCTAATGTGCTATAGGATACGTTTATCTACATGCGATACAAGTATTGCCTGCAACGGTTAAAGTCACATACGCACCCAACATTTTGATTTTTCAACTAATTCCGTTTGCCTTGATTTTGACAAGATTTGATGTTTGTTCAAAAATTAAAACAGTCACGTTAAAATAAAAATTATTCATTGGGTACAAAGCTTGTACCGACCAGGAGAAATATAGCAGTTATTTGAATTTAATGTAAGGAGGGCTGGCCATATTTGCTCAGAAAGACTTTGATCCAGCTGTGATGAATGACCTTGTGTGTAACGAGCCAACATTTGGAACCTTATAAGGGGTGTGGCTTACACGGCTGACTATGAGTGACGTCGGTACATCAAAGTGTGTCTGAGCTGTGACAACAGACTGACACATTTCCAATTAAAAAATGCGATTGGACTGGCACGCCATCATGTAAGTTAAATAATAAGTACTTTTTAATAAGTACGACGTAAATCCCCAATCAAACAAACAAATCACCACAGATGCTAAAAACTATAAAGCATATCTTAAAATATACAGTCTAAAAAACTATTTTCTTCGACAATAACTATAGACTTGTTGAACAAATTAATTGGACTTAATATAAAGAACCTATTGTTTGTGCAAGTAAATATTTCACTACAAAATAGATTGCTATAAGTTGAATTAGAGTAAAACTTTTAATATTACACCTTCTAAAAGAAGAGAAAATACTCAACATAACTAATTTCTGTAACTTTCCAAATTAAAACGTAAACATTTAGTATTATAATGACCTTTTGTATCATCGTCAAAAATACGTATTCAAGAAATAAAATAATCTGTTAAAAATAAAAATGCCTTTTTGTCGTGCTTAATTGACCTTATAAGTTGAAATTTTGCAGTATCACGAAATAAACATAAAAGTTTTATGATTCACTTTAACGAGGCAATATTCAAAGTGCCATGCACCGGAATAGTTCTTTTTCTTTTATTTCTTTGTGTAACACATAACACTTACATTTGTATTTTGGTGTGTATTGCCGTTTTCCGTATATGCAAATCGACGTCGTGTTGGCGAGATATCCTGGAGCACGGCGTTAAACAAGAAAGCAAGATATAGGCCTATATAAAACGTTTCGTTGTTACCTCCCTTTGGGTCAGTCTCCAGCACATGTCACGTGACACGTTGCTGAGCGACGTTCACTTGACGCCGATTATGACGTCACATTGATAGACTTCATGCCAGAGAGTTTATTTTAACTGCGATACAAACAGCGAAGATGGACGATTTAACAATAGAAAGGTTGGTTTCAAGTTACGATATATTCTACACAATCTAAAGAAAACCATTACAGTCTGTTTTAATGCGTTTTTGAAAGTTCTATCGCCAACAAGTCAAGAGCAGTGTTTCGAGTTTACAATCATAATCTATAAAATATTGTAATTACTTGAAACAAGACCAAGATCGACTTGCTTTCCATACCTTGCAGGAACAAATTTCTCTTTATAATTCGAAAACGGGATGGCTTTATAAACTAAAACAGTTTAGTAACGATTGCTCCAGTATCTAGATCGAAGCGTTACTCTAAGTGTTTCAACTTTTATATGCATCTAAAAGAAGAAATATTAAAAATGTTCTTATGCTATTATATCGTACATAGTATTTCGTGGTTGTTTAAAGACTGAGGCCATTCTTCGGTATGCCTAAACTACATTCGTATTACTTTGTCTATAAGGATTGTGCTGAAGTAAATAAAACTAACATAAATATTTTTGATTGTACATTAGTTATCTGTATTACATTGCCTTTACTCAAGATGTCTATGTGTTGTTTTCCGAGAATAGACTAAAATAATATCCATAGTTAACTGGAACATCAAGGATTTAGAAAAAAATCTGGTTGTGTTTTTATTGTTGACCACCAATAGCGACAAATCTCAAAGCTATATCAAATAATTATTGCGTAATCACATTGATTAATTTTTTTTCTTCGTCCATTCCTTCTATATAATCTTTATTAATTAATGATTATATTTATTTGAATTTTTTTTATTTCTTTAAATAGTTTATGGTCAGTAATATTTCAATTGTCAATTTATTATATCTTAATGTTTACAGATTAAAAACAAAGGAAGAGTTTTTGAGAAACCTTTCGCTCGGGTTCAGAGGATTGGAGAGATCTCTCTTTAACCGGCTAGGTAAGAAAACGAAATGTATTACATTTGATTTTAAATGCCGTCAAATAAAACAACCGTATGCAATGTGGTATATGTAATCAGTATTGCGTTGTAAAGCGTATAACCAAACTTATCTCGGTGTCACCATTTTTATTTATTAAGGTTTCTCTAACCGTCAACAGATTGTTTTTACGTTTTACTTCTAAACTTCTAGGAATTATTTTATATATAGGCCTATATATTCGGAATCTTCTCGTAATGGAGAACAATAATATGAATTTTTGTTTATGAAACTCACAGAAGAAAATCTATTTCATAAAATATAATTTTTTGCAAATTTATAAAATTGCTACCTCTTTTACACCAATTATGTCAACTGTACTATTTTACCTGAACGTATAGTACGATATATGAACCCCAAAACTGTCATTCGGTTTTTTCTTATTTGTCATAGTTTTCCTCGAATAAAGTGTTACAGTTAATAAAAATATTATATCGGATCTTCTCTATGATAAAAATCACTATCTCAACTTTGATTATGCAAAATAGTATCGTAAATTTTGAGCATTTGATGGTTTGACTACCCTTAACTTATCTATTCTTCAAAGGGCCTGTTTTCTGCCATAAGCTGAACTGTTATATGCTGTAATTTATTTATTTTATTACATCAATCCACCCATAATCAAGTTGACTGGTGATAGTTTCCTCGTGCTTTAAATTAGTTAGCAGCATATCGCCAATTTATCTATGTTGAAAATAACAAACTGATATATGTTGTTTTCAGATGGGAAATCCTCTAAGAAAGTATTCTTAGCGACCAGAGAGATTATCTCTGGAGGGACACTTTGTGAGAACGATTCCAACCTCCAGGATCACCCCAGTCTCATGAGACGGTGGGTAATAATGTTGCTGTACTTATATAATGTTTCATATTATAATCCACCATGTCATCAATATAAATGTGCTATATTAAGAATAATTGTTATATTTTAAAACGATTCAGGTAAATTAAATCTGTATGCAAAAATAAAGTTTGTGATAACACATCTTTCAATCCGAAGATTTAGTTATATAGGGAATTTTATATATTAACATATATTATATGTTACCAGATCTTTAAATCTGACGATTTCATTATGTAGGCCTCGTTTTAATGTCAACTTTTAACTTTTCAGGCTGACGGCAAATAATTCGGAGGTATTGAAGAATTTGGTACATAGCTCATTGCAATTATCCGTGAGCCGTCTCTTAAAGCAGATGGTGGCTGATATTAAAGTCATAAAAGAATCAGACAAGGTGAAGTTTTAGGATTTTTTTTATTTTACTTCAAGCAGGATAAAGAGCAATTTAAGCCACGCCAATTTTTAAAAGACATTTGATTTAAATGACATAGGACAGAGGATACATTTGAACATTTGAAGCAATAGAACAAATATGTTAGTAGCATTTTACGCGCAACCATTGCCTTAAGATAGTTTGGGAAAATTACTTGAATAAATTTTGACATTCTTGTTTTTTTAGCGTTCACTTAAAAGATGACAATTTTGCATGTAAGTTTATATAAAACAGGCCTTCTTAATTATTTCTGGGCAGTAACAAGTTTAATTCAGGCCTGTATATTTGCTTACAGAAAATTGAAAAACTGATCATAAAATACCGGCATAAGCTCAACTCCAAATCAAAAAAGTCCAAAATGGCTGCTATGGAAGAGGAATTAACAAGGCAATGGCTGAGTTTCAAAAGAACAGTCCAGACAAACTGTCCTACTGGCATGTCTAGACGAGGTATGTGGACATTTAAATCAACTACAATTAAGAGGCTAAATTAAAGACAATACTCAGTAAGGGATACGAATATTATAACTACACACCTGGGGCACTGAATTAATGAAGTGAATCGTTCTTAACTACAGAGTTGGGCGAAGTATTGAATTCTGATATCAAATGTCTTACATCTTTTCAATGTAGCTAAATCGAGTTGGGGCTGTACAAATAACATGCTTGAAGTGAGTGGAGTTTGGAAACGTTATCACACGAAAGTTACCAACAAAATTAAGGACTTCATTTTTATTTCTTCCTTTTACAGAAATTAAACCAATTTAAAATTCAACTTGGCCAGAAGCTAAAGAAGCACTTGATAAAGTACATAGGCAAAACCAAGAAGCTGGCTAAGCGTTTTCGGGGAAATTCTTCAAATAGGTGAGGAATAAAGGCTTTTGACCGATTGGTGAAGTTAACAACATGCTGATTGGTTATTTCTGTAGATACGATTTGAGAAACGGAATGGATTCGGTATTTGATTAACGCAGTATTTTAAATAAATATAGAAATAAAAAAACAATTATTTCAACAATAATAATAACAACTTGTTGTCCATCTTAAATCTCTGTCTTAGTCTGGATCAGTTTTGTTTTTCAGTTCTGGTTCTGACAGTCTTTCCTCTGACTCTGAAATGGAGGAAAAGAACATTTCGTCCGCAAAAGATAAAAAGGAAAAGATAAAACAAAACAATGGTCAGAAATCTTCAGAACCAAAAGCTGAACAGAAGAGCCATGGACCTTTGAGCTTGGCCATACAAAGAAGGATACTCAAAAAGATTGTGACTCCCGGAGTGTACAAAATAACTCCATGGCCCAGAGGAGTGTCCGAAGGTCCCGGGATAACACCAACAAGGCCGATAGACTATGGTATGGTCATCACCAACGGTTAAAGGATTTAGGCAATAGCTAATCACTATGAGCCAATCTGCTTAATGAAGAACAAACGCTGTATGGAAAGTGGCACAATACTGTGATAAACTACCAAAACAGAAAACTGAAAAAGATTGAAATATCTGTATTGTGCTTGTTGTCTGCAAATGAAAATGGGGGAAAAAATGAATGAATTTTTTTTACAAAATTAGCGGTCTAGAATTTGCACAGTGATATTAATGCCACTGCATGTCAGTAAATAAGTCAAATACATCCAATCGTCGTTGCTTATTTCAATATTTGAATTTTTTCGTATCCGTTTCAGCCATGTTCCTGGCCTCACCTGGATTGGTGCAAGCTTATTCTAGTGTGTCCACAAACGTGAGTCGAACCAGTTCCACCAATTCGTTGACAGTGCCTGTCAGAATCCACAAAACCATTCTTGTGTCCCCGGCCCATTCTATTCTTACAATTCATTCCCTCACCACTGATGAGGAAGAGGACCCACCCAGCCCGCCAAGGAAACTCAAAGCAACCCCAAATCCACTGAAGGAGATGATAAACGTATATATACGAAAGTGGTCCAGGCGTACAAGCCTAAAGATAAAACAGAGCTTAAGTTGAAAGTTGGTAAGTAAAGTTTCATTTAATATTTTAATTCGCTAAATTAAACCAAATCATAAAGACTCATAATGCAAGAATCAGTTAACCGTTTTATCATTTACATTTTCAGGCCAAGTCGTAAAGCAGAAAAAGCCAGCAGACCAGTTTGGAATGGCATACGGCTGGACGAAAACAAACCGAGTAGGTTTAAAGAAGTACGGCTTTTTTCCGGTCGGCCATGTTGTTCTGGCTGACGGGAAATAAACAGATACGCTGTGGAGGGGGTCAGGTGGGGATTATTCAGGTGAGGATTAAGGATTATTAAGGCCAATCATTCCAAAGGGCACTTCAGTTGATAGAATAGTTGATATTTGTTTAGAACAATGGGCCTATTTAACCGACTTGATTTCATTCTTGTCAGTAAAACTCTAACAATAGATTCCCATAGTTTACCTATATACCTATTTTCGGTTTTCTCACATTGCTCTGTGAATCCCACTATTAATCGCATATTGATAACCAAAGCCAAATCAAAAAAGGAGCTTATCAAGATATGATTTTTCTGTTTCAGGGGTGGGACGTTCAGGGTGGGAAGTGGAGGAAAGCGGGAGGGAGGAGGGGGTCTCCCGCAGGAGATATGTCACGGCGTATAGTGTGGTCTACAGAAATTATAGCAGAGTGGGGAGAATATTTTGGGATCTGTGAAACTACTGGCAGATTTATGAAGATCTACAATGAGTATAGCGGATGTGTTTGAGGAACGAAGCTTTGCGGAGAGTGTAGTGTATTTTGAAGAAGAATCTTAGAGTCTACATTAAAATAAGCATGTAAAGAGACTATACAAGAGATCTGAAGACAGCAAGGGGAGATCTATCGAGTATATGAAGATATGGGGGGTATATGGAGATTTGTGGCTAATACAGAGTGATGTCTTCAAAGGCGGGGAAGATCTCGGGATTGGAGGCAGATCTTTTAAGCGTATACAGAGATCTGTGAAAACTAAATGAAGGTCCGATGAGGGCATATCTAGATCTGTGGAGGGTATATGGAGTGTTGTGACAAACAAATGAGTCGGTCTCATGAGAAAATAGGGAAATCTTTGGATGAAAACGATATCTTTGTGAGAGTATTTTGAGATCTGTGAAAATGGAGATCATTGGAGAGAGTGTGGCGAGATCTTTGCGAAGCATAGAGAGATCTATTGGGAGTATTGGGAAATATGCAGAGAGAATATAGGGAAACATGCGGATAACAGAGATCAGTGGACAGTATATGTACGGCGATCTGAGGGGATTATACTCCGGGATATATATGGATTCAAAAAAGATCACTGAAAAGTAGGACAGATCTCCTGAAAGGAAGATTGTGTCGGATATTGAGTTAAGAGAGATCTTATGGAGTATATGGAGATCTGTAGAGAGTATAAGGAGATTTGTTGAGTATGTTTTTAAATAGTTAAATCAAATCTTGTATTTTGAGATTGTGGAAACTATTGGCAAATCTATAGAGAGTATATATGGAGATTTAAAAAAAATATATATGAAGATGTCTAGTTTGACTCATCTAAGTGCAATACAAGGAGATCTGCGAAGAATCGACACAACCGGTGCTTTGGAATACCAGGGGCGCGTTTTCAAAAATATAAACAGATGCTAAGTCAGTATATAACTTTGTTGTACATTTTGATTTAGTTGTAAAAACTACATGCGTTTCATGCCAATAAATGCCTTTTCTGTGATAAAGTTGTTCGCATTCTTCTTTGTCATTTTAAGAGTACGATACAATTTAAAGCAAACGAGTAATTTGGGATTATTATTCGAAAATAAATGGAATGGTCCATGGCTCCTGATTGCTGACAGTATCAATGTGAATAGCGAAATAAACGTTCAAGTGAAATTCTTTGTTCAGAAAATTCGGAAATCAGTTTGGTGTTAGCTGCTTTATCCATGCCTTTCGCTCCCGAAGCTCTATGCCATGAGCAAGTCAAATTTCGTTTTCCTGTTACGGATAGGAAGAAAAGAATACCGTACGCATATTTTTAATTCTTTAATTTATTTATAGTGAAGAGCTATTTCACTTATACATACCGACCTTTCGTTAATTTCATTAAGATTGTCAAGTTCTGTTGATAGTTAATGATAAAGTGACACAAATAATTTTCCCAACTTTTCCCCGCTGTTAGCCAAATGGTGAAGTGGGTCTCTACTCTGCCATGGTCGTTGGGCTAACCGCTGAAGGTGGATTTTCTATAGGGGTTGTTGTTGTATCAGCTGTCAGCTTTCCGTTCATCTTTAAATTTGGTAATTGAGTAGACTAGCCAGTTGTGGTGGATGATTTCTCTGACAACTCAATGCATTCTAAAGTAGATAACTAAGTCATCCTCCCTATAGAAGGTATTAATTGGTCATCTTATTGTTCACCTATAGGCGACACTCGGAAGCCATCGAATGTACTGTGCACATCATCTCGGACGTGATACAATCATCGCCATTTTTTACCGAACCTTTTTTGACAGCCTGTGGGTCAAACTGCCAATGTAGACAGATTCCACAGTTTCTATTTGTTTGACATTAGGAGCATAATATACTCCTAAACTAAATATGGCACATCTAAAGCCATGTGAAATTCGGTCGATTACGCTATATTTTCTTGTAACGTGTTTATTGTCCACACGGCGGTAAATAGGTTTCTGGCGAACAAACTGTACCATTTTGATACATATTCATACACCTTTCACGGCCGAGCAAAGTGATGACAGTCAAATCACGAGAAATCACGCGAAATTTTTGCCGATTGCCAAGGCTACTACCAGTAGCGTACTCCCTGGTTTTTTTTCTCTGTTTGTAGCTAGTATAAGTTTATAGCTTATTAGATGGTAGGGGCCTACTGCTCACTATATTATCTTTTTTTTCTCCATTTTACAGACTTCAAAATGAATTGGCACTTTGGCAATTTTTTTCTCTGTTTAATTTACAATAAACTGTATTTAGAGTAGGCCTTAATTGTTGTCCACATATCGTCTTTTAACTAGGTCTAACATTATAGGTTGACAAGTGAAAAAGGCCGCCCACTCAAAACTGAAATGCTCTCAGCCTAAACCGAATAGCCTAAATACGATTTTTAAAAAATACTTAAGTTTAAAAAGTTTTTTGAAAATAATAAATAAAAACTATCTGAAACTTTGAACAGTCGTTTCAAACAAAAAATTATTGGCACACACAACAAAAAAACTGATTGGGAATTTGTTTTCATCATGGTTTTTGGAAGTTTGTTTGATGTACGAAATTAAATAAACGAATTTGATGCTTTTAATTGTTTGAATTAAATGGTCCCTTTTATTGTTGATTTGTTTTAGTTAAAGATGCAAACTTAAACATGCAACTGTGCCTCCAAGATAAATTGGGAAATTGGTAGAAACATTCGTCTTCGCTCGTCAACGTTTCTTCATGAATAAATATCAATAAATCAAGGAGATATTATTGAAATAAGAAATCCGCATAGTATCATTAGGAAACATTGAAGAGAAATTCGCTTCATTTTATTACGGAGAGTAATCCTCTTCAACAGCATTACAATTTAATCCAAAGATAACCACTAAGTGAAACTTTCCTTTGAATATGTTGTGTGTAATTTTATAACCCTCATACAATTGGGGTATACTACATATCCAAATTGAAGCCCGACCTACGCATATGGTAAAATCCGCAAGGAATCAGTCATCTACATCTAGAAGTGGCTGTTTGCTTGTGATCCTAGATCGATATCGCACTACTCTGCAGCCTCAGACTAAGTGTACCTGGTTTGACCTTACGGTTTGAAATGGTGGAACATATGCGCTCCAAATAGAGCTAACACTTAAACACAAATAAAGAGACTTCACATCTTGAGGTTGTGCAAGTGTATAGCCGATTTGTAAGTGATATGCCCTTTCAACATTTCGTTAAACACCAATCAATCAATCAATCTCACTTCTGGTGAGAAATAACTGCCCAAACATGTTTAATATATTTTCATACAAAATTTAGATTTTGTCGTCCTGCTTTAAATTACTGTCAACACCAATCAATCAATCAATCAATCAGTCCATTAATCTCACTTCTGGTGAGAAATATTTGAACCGGCCTGGCGGCACACTCATACATTTTTTAAAATATATTTTCAATCAAAATTGTGTCCACCTACTTTAATTTAAGTCCAATCAGTGACGAAACTTAGCTGGTAGCATCTCTGCAAGAAATTTACTGTATTTGTAAATTTGGCCCAATATCGCTGATAAGTCTTCCATCTTGAGAGTGGGAAGTATGGCCAATTAGAAGTGGCTCTAGAGTATAAAATGTAATAGAACTTATATTATATTTTCATGCTGTTATAAGGTCGGTGATATTTTCAAGGTTTAATTTTTTGGAAAAATCTAAGGGGGCTCACTCTGTCTGGGGCCCACTTGTCATCGGACTAGCTGGCACCCTGCCAGTCCGCCGCTGAACGTCATAGCAACCTCCCTCGCACCAAACCATAACGATTATTAGCGACTTAGTACATATTCATTGAATGATTGATTGCTTGATTGATTGACTGATTGATTGGTGTTTTACGCCGTCCCTTTTCACTCATATGACAGCTTATCGACTGATGGTGTTTGAACTCGAATGATCTATTGTACATATCCGCTGATGCACGGTGTTTTACCTCGTGTAATCTAAAAAAAACTGTATTAAGCAAATGTGTTAACAGCTGTTCAATAAAATAGCTTCCGCTGTCATAAAGCCTCTGGGTTTATATTTTCCAATAGTATAATTGTAGGCATGTAACGTGGCATTCACTTAAGGCTTGTTGACTAGCTGCAGGGGTTGACGAACAAGGGAAAGGTCGTAGTTGGAACGTCAACGATTACACAAGTGGTCATCGTGAAGCAAGACAACGCGGGCGAATCATTGTGTCCCAGGCAGCAATATCAGCCGCCAATAAACCCGACACCGGCGTGGCGGTGGGACTATACTGGTGCTGTCCGTGGTAGCGGTAGGTATTAATTAGCATTGGTGATCTCTCCATATGGTTGTGTTTCAAAGGCTGGAACGGATCCCAGTCCCAGCTTTATATACTGCAGAATGATGTATGCGGAGTACAGAAGCCAACATTGCAGTATAGCAAATTGTTGAAGCATTTTCTAACGCGATGCGGGTTTAGATACTATGCCATTGCGGGCTTAGATATACTATGCGGATTTGGAAGATGAGACAAACAAACTGTCGCCCGCAAGGCCAACTGATACAGGCAAAATAATTTTATCTGCGGTTGAGGACTATATTTGAGGACTACTTATCTATCCGACTAGGTGGTGAATGTGAATAGGACGACAAAATCAGGTCAATACGGAAAAATAAATAGCGGCATTCACTGGATAATAATACATATTCTGTTGTGAATTTTATTTAATTTGTCGCCATAATAGGTCTTTTTGACTAGCCAGTGTGTGATTAAGTTTATTTATGTAACTTCTATACAAGTTACTTATTTCGCTAATATTTTTGTTATTTTTTCTGATGAAATTTGTAGACCCTTTTTTTTCCCCTTTTATAGATATTATGATTGCTAGGGTTACCCAGGGCTAAGTCTTGTTTTAATGGGAGAAACAAAAGTTGTATGCCGTTTCAAATTTATCTAAGAACTATCCATAGGCAGTGTCAACTTTATAAGTTAAAAAAAGTCCATTGTTTGAGAATGCTGTTCAGTTTTGAACAGATTAATATTAAAATCGCATAGGAATTTACAAATCTTTTCTCTGCCTGCATTCAATTTAGGATGTTTGCAGATGAAATAATTCACACATTTTGTAGGGGGTGATAAAACAAACCTACAGTATTACATTGATTTGCATAGGCTTTCGTATTCACCGTTTTCGTCGATAAATTTAACAGCACTCGGATGGTGCATTCTGTGATACTGTCATGGATAAATAATACTGGGCATACACCCTTGGGGATTAGAGCGAGATGAATACAAGAATTATAGTTTGGTATATTTGGTAAGTTTTCAGTTCCTGGAGAGAGCCAGCTTTCAGATATACCGGTCACAGAAAAGGGATGACGACGGTCATTATAGTGTTTGCGAGAACCGTATGCGTTAAGATGGAGAACAGAAAATTATTGTGATTTTTCAGAGCAGAGAGTCGTGGTCAATGAATGAATCTTCCAGATAATAATTCGAATTTTGCTTATTTTACTCTAACCAGTTGTCGAACTCTGCTTGAAAATCACCAGTAACATGTTGTGCCTCTCTATCTACATTGATGACAATAGGATTAAAACATAGGTTATTTTTAATCAGTATTAATCATAAATTTGGTTGGATAGATCCGGAATGCTTATGTCAGTATCTAGGTTGTTGTGATGAAATGTATCTGAATTAAAGAAAGGCAAAGAAGTTAAAATGTGTGTGCCGTCATGGATTGGATAAGCTGTTGTCATTGTGATAAAGGTTTGAGAAGAGAAAACAAATTTCTGAGCATCCATCTATATAACGTAATAAATGTACACATGACAAGTAATCAAAAGGGAGTATATGAGCCGCGGGTGGTTGGGTGGGAGCTTCCTATGCCCTGGTGATCTCTGAGCTAAGGGCATCAGGAAGCAGATGTGTTATGGTGTCCTGTTTTGAGTCCTGTCCTTGTCCTGTGGTCTGCTTGTCTGTTGCCACTGTTGTTGAGGGTGGAATACGTCATCCATTGGACGCCGTAAAATCAATCGATTAGTCTTTAGTCCAACTCTGGGGCCAAACCCCACCGCAGCATATTGCAAACGGATAATATCGAGGATTTACCCACAGCAATGGTGTTTAACGAAAAAAACAAGATTTTCATTCCATAGTGGTAAAGCCTTGCATGAAAACGAGTTTGAATTCCAAGCGCCCCAGGCGGTCCTATAGCTAGCCATATAGAGCCTACACAAGAGTATCGATTAGTTATCCGATCGGCTGCCAGCTTCTTACAAATTCATAGACTTGTTTGAGTCCTTTCTTGTCCTAGGAATCCAACCTGTTAATAATTAAACACAATGAGAGCTAGCAGCCTTAATCTTGCTGATTTGCTTTCCTCGTTTGGATCTAATATAATGAAGATGGTTGAAAGTGTTTGTTTTAGTGAACAAATGATCATTCTCATATATATTAATGTACACAGTAAGTATTGCTAAAAGATGTTACCGTACGTCAAAATTACATGTGGAGTGGGAATTGCCTTTAATATGTTGTTATCAGTATACTTATGTTGTTTTTCTTGCCATTGTATAAAGTTTTATGAAAATTGGATGTACCTTCTAAATCTGAAAATAAAAAGTTGACGAAAGAGATTACGTATCATTTTCGGGTCACAAAAGTTGTTTTCACAAGTCATGCGTTAGCAAAAACGTGAAAGCTTACTGACGTCGCGATTAGAACGTCGTGACGTAATATGTGTATGAATGAAAAATCTCTGCATGTCTAAAAAGCAGATCGCCTCACTTTCAATACGCAGCGAAATAGGTCTATGGTTTGCACACTTCCATATAAGAGAAGTAACATTAAGTTCGATGGAAAAACCTGAAACAAACTATTGTTTATTCACACTCAGGTGGAAAATGGAGAAGATAACGGGGAAGATCGGTTTGATCTGGCCGGTCGTGATAAGCGTGGTGTTAACATGGGTCACGTGGGGTGTTAATACGATGGACATGCATGGTGGAGTACCGATGGGCGTGTCGAACCATAACTGTGATGACGCACATGTAAGTTAAATGATTTGTCAAAATGTTTGTAAGAAGATAGTAAACTGCAGCTCAAAAACTGGCGTCGTGAAAAGTCTTGTTAAATATTAGAATAAAGCTAGTTGTTAGTTTGCCTTCTCTTGCCAGATGTAGGTGGAACCTCGACTTGACTTTCACTTTTTTAAATTAATGTTTTACTTCATCTTGTCATATAATAACTTAAATAAACAACACAAATGAGGAATCATGGGCTATAATTGATAAAATGTTGGTCGTAATTGTTCGTGAAATACGGTATATCCAATAGAATCAAAAGTTTCCTCATTCTTTTGAGTTGTCACTGTACTCAGTAACTGTCTTATATATTATCTTAGTTCTCATTTTAGGTATCAATTTAATTATCATCTTAGTTATTATCAAAGTTATCATCCTAGTTATTATCATAGCTATTATCTTAGTTATCGTCATAGTAATTATCATAGCTATTATCTTAGTTATCGTCATAGTTGTCATCTTAGTTATCGTCATAGTTATTTTTTAGTTATCAACTTAGTTATCCTCACAGCTATATCATCTTAGTTATCGTCATAGTTATTATGTTAGTTATTAACTTAGTTATCCTCACAGCTATATCATCTCAGTTATCGTCATAGTTATTTCTTAGTTATCAACTTAGTTATCCTCACAGCTATATCATCTTAGTTATCGTCATAGTTATTATGTTAGTTATCAACTTAGTTATCCTCACAGCTATATCATCTTAGTTATCGTCATAGTTATTTCTTAGTTATCAACTTAGTTATCCTCACAGCTATATCATCTTAGTTATCGTCATAGTTATTATCTTAGTTATCAACTTAGTTATCCTCACAGCTATATCATCTCAGTTATCGTCCTAATTATTATCTTAGTTAATAACATAGCTGTATCATCTTAGTTATCATCTTAGTTATCGTCTTAGTTATTATCTAAGTTATTATCTTAGTTATCCTTATAGTTGTCACCTTAGTTATCGTTCTAGTTATTATCTTAGTTATCAACTTAGTTATCCTCACAGCTATATCATCTTAGTAATCGTCCTAGCTATCATCTTAGTTGTCGTCCTAGTTATTATCATAGTTATTATCTGAGTTATGAGCTTAGTTATCCTCATAGCTATATCGTCTTAGTTATTATCTTAGTTATCGTCTCAGTAATAATCTTCTTTATCATGTTAGTTATCATCTTAGGTATCGTCCAAGTTATTATCTTAGTTATCAATATAGTTATCCTCATATCTATCATCTTAGTCATCGTCCTACTTATCAACTTAGTTATCCTCATATCTATCATCTAAGTTATCGTCTCAGTAATATTCTTCGTTATCATGTTAGTTATTTGTGTAGGAATCGTCTTAGTTATCCTCTTAGTTATGGACTTAGGAATCACCTTTGTTATCGTCTTCTGTACAAATCACTTTACATGTGTGCCATTAAGTCCGGTATTACTTCCTTCTTGGCCTCGTGAATACATTTCGTGTCACCTCAAAAGCGATTGTTTTCTTAAAACAGAATGTACAAAGCACGTTTATCTGAGCTGTTATTTTACGGGTTTAATATTTTCAGACAAATTTGACGATTGATGGTGATTTTAAGGAAGACAAAACGAAGAAAGAGTATCAGTGTGTAATGGGAAGGCATTTTCCAGTGAAAAAAGTAAGTGCATTCAACAATGCCAATTATTACTCAACCGCTGTCGTACTTGCATCGGTGAAACACAGTGCGTATTTAAATAATTTGAATTCGTGAATACTTAATACATACTTCATAGGTATGTGTAAAAGTTTATCAGCAAAACAATAATTCTTTGTTTCGTCTGTAGCCCCTGTGATGAAGACGTTTTTTCTTATATTTTTTAATATACAACTTTTTGGGGTAGTAAATGTTATTTACTTTTACATGTAGTTCTAGTTCTTAAATCTGTTTGTCATTTCTTGTATCACTATGGCGGATCCCATTTGTTGTCTTTTTTGTTTTGCAAATGTTATCTCTTATTTAAGCAAGGGTGTTCTATTTTTTTTAAATTCCTTATGTCCTTTTTTAAAATCACAATAGGGGAATCCATCCATGTACTGTCAAGACGAAACCGACCAGGTAAGAGAAACTATTCTAAAACAATGAAGATAGACTACCGTAATCAAAAAAGAACTTCTAACCATCCCCCCTATATCAACCCTAAATCAACTGAATAATGTACCTATTCTGCCTGTCATCAAGTCTTTGTCTCTGACGTATTCACCCGCCATCAATGTTGAGATCCACGCTTTACAGATTTGGAGTAGTAATACAGCTGACTTCACTGCCAAAGGACTACTTTCATTATTACTTAAAGACATTGAATTGAATTGAGTGATAGGATGAGAATAGATTCATGCAGTCTATCCCTCTTTATTACCGTCGAAATTAATTTATGTTGCGAAAACGTTTTTCTTCGGTGAAAATGCGATAAATCTCGTTACCTAGTATAACAATGACACTAAACCGGTTAGTCTAAACGACAGTGCTTGTATTGTTTTACAAGAGAGCAGGAAGAGAAATATGGCCCGTGTCTGTCGCCAAGAGAGACATTAATTAATTCTCTAAATAATATTGAAAACTTTTCCAAAGAAACGCCGTGACATGTTTTTGTTTCTAAGTTCTCCTTAGTGTGCTCTGAACTTTCACCCACTCATATACATGGCAACCACCTATAAACCGTTGCCATATTAGTCATCTGTTTGGTCTGGGATACTTGGTACTCAAGGGTATTTCACTCATACGACTGCGCGTCAATCTGATGAGTAAATCAATGGCAACCAATTGTGGAGTCATTAAGCCAACTCCGTCTGTCTATTCTTGTTGAATGCGGAAAGCCCGCATTTGAAATTTTGCTTTGGTATGTTTCCGTACAAAGAATTCTTTACGTATGTCGCCGCAAAGTGGTCGTGCTTCTCGTATTGAAACCAACCTCGAAGCAATGGCAACAAATTGTGGAGTCATTAAACCAACTCCGTCTGTCTATTCTTCATGAATGCGGAAAGCCCGCATTTGAAATTTTGCGTTGGGATGTTTCCGTACAAAGAATTATTTGCTTATGATGGCGCAGTAAAGTGGTCATGCTTCTCGTGTTGAAATCATATTTCTGGACGTTGGTTTGGATCTCTGGATCATGCTGCTGACACCCATGACACCACAATCGGATATAAAACCAGTTAATTATTAGATACTGGTTCGGGGTTTTGCCGATTGTAAAGTAAGACAACATCATTTTTAATAATCTTTTTATGGATAACGTCTTTATTAAAAGGAGGCCGTACCTTGGCTCAGTTGATTGAGCGTTGGACTGCTCTGTCCCCTTCATTGTAGGCCTACCCTGGTATTGGTATCACCCTGTCGACCTTAGGTATATGGAGAAAGTTTACGATGGCGGCGGGAAGCACGAGATGTTTTTTTTTCAAGTTTTGCTCTCAGTTTTCCACCATTCACCGTTAACTCTAAGTCGTCACATAGGTGAAACACCCTCGAGAACGACGTATAACACCAATCAATTAAATAACTTAATAAATCTTAAATAAAAGTTGGGACCTGTCAAACTATAGATTCCATAGTTCTTTCTCCGCATAAAAGAGTTATCAATAAAACTGACTTCGATGTTACCCCTTACGGCGTCTTTGAATGTCAATCAAAGCACACCGTAAAGCAAAGTGATTCCGAAGAGTCCACTTTTGAGTAGTGGTATATGCCAAATGCTTACATTATTCTACTGTTAATGACTTGATCAATAGACAGAATAACACTGCTTATTATGCATGATTTCAACGTTTCAGCCGCTGCACGTGTGCATGGACGAGTCCATTACGTATCGTCAATCGCCACCTCTCAGGTAAGATATTCAGGTCACCTTCGGATTTAGTGTAAATTAATGGAAGAGTCATCGACCAATGGAAACATATGGAGAGTCATATCGTATACTCCACTAAATTCTTGCGTTATCTGCCTTCTGTGGCGGAGATTGTGTATAACTTTGTATGCATTGAAGCAACCCTCTGTGTAATGAAAACGCAATGTGTAATAATTATTACCAGTTGTGTTATTTAATGCAGACTGTAAGTCTCATTTGCCACTACCGACTTCATATCAGAATTATCAAGGAAACGAGTGGATTTTTGTGAAGGCGATAACGCAGATAGACATATGTACGGGTTATGTAACCTGTTTATAGTCAAAAAAATCTTTGATCTATACATTTCAATATATATAATTTTAAATATTAAAGATTGTTCCTGCATTTTTCTGTTGAGAGTTCCATTGATTTTGATTATCTTCAAAAGTCTATAATTATTACCTTACCGCAAAGTTTGTTAAATGGGTGTGTAGAAGACAAGCTTCATAAACAATGCAGAAGTCAAACAAAGGAGATTGTGAGATGAAACTCGTTATAACATCAAATGAACCATGCCATAGCTGCAAATGGAACATATTATAACCGCGTGTGAAATAACGTCGGATGAAAGGTCAAGCAAGCAAGGTAGGCGCAACATGTGCATTACGCCTTCCTTGCTTGCTTGACGTTTCATCCATGTGAATTGTTACACGGAAAAAAATCGTTTTGTTTTGCTTTCAGTGGTGCTCATAGACCTTTGTGGCCACAATATGGAGAATATGTTTACCTCCCTCCACAAAGATGGTTGCATTCTTTAGAGGTACCGTATTTGAAATCTTAATTGTGTACACTCCTGAAGTAGCAGCGTTGTAAATGACATAATTACCTGTTTACCCGCGATTGCCGCTAGACGGAGCTCATTAAGTCTACTCAAAGCCGTTTTTTTTTTACTTTTATTTTGTGCATTTATGGCCCCGCGGGTAATGAAATTCCAAATCAATTTAACAGTGATCTTTTCTGTGGCGGAATGGTTGAGAGCAATGCCATTGATTGGTCACTCTGCTCACTCCGAACTTTCGTTGAGCGAAAACTCTTTAGTACACGATCAAAAGTTTGACAGGTCACGGTGGTTGAATTTTTGAAATACCAGCTCTCTAAGACGACGTGAGAAAAACAAGCCAAGCTTTAAAATGTAAATAACAGTCAAATAACATCTCATACACCAAATGTGACCTTCTTTGGCTGTGATATCACACTGACCACAAACTGTTACAACAGCGTGACTTTTATATATTTTATATGATGTTTCATAATAAATTAATGTTCGATAACCGCAGTGTCGGGTATTTATTTCTCGTAAATTATATTGAAGTGATAATATAATTCTTGTTTATATACTCATACGAAAAAATTGCATTGCCAGATATGAAAACACAAACAAAAACTAAACCAAGAAAAAAACGTTTAAAGAAATGTTTGCTTTTTTTGTATCAGCACGGAGCTATTGTGTTACTTTACCATCCTTGTGCCGACCCAGAACAACTGGTGAAGCTTAAATCTCTAGTGCGATCATGTTTACGCCGTCATGTCATCACCCCGTACAGAAAACTGACAGCAGCTAAGGTAGGTAAGGGATGGTAAATTACATGAAAGTTTGTACATTTATTGGTTCATACATTTATGGGGTTTTACATTGGTATTTCAATTTGATTTGATTTTTTGATTTATTCACCATAAATGTTTGTGCAATCTTTAAATTCAGAAAATAAGATAATGATGGGAGTAAAGCTCCAGAGAATTCAAGTGTCTTTCAGTGGAAAATGACGAAATCAACAAAAAATGTAACGGCTGTTGAATTAACACCTTGCTATGGTCTATAATTTGAGTATGGCATGATTTTTTAAATTTTCTTCCCTTTTAAGATGCTATATCGGGCTATATGTCACAATACAGTACGTTCATATCCTTATTAGTTCACCGTCAATCCTGATATACCCATCATGAATGGTATGCATAGAAATATTTAATTTTCATGGTTAGTTAGTTATTTAATTTTAGGCAGCTGCATTCAATTGAATGACATGCGTCTTACCTAGGCCTCTCTATGTGCTTTTAGTAACTAAAAAAACATGTATGTGATTTCATGGTACTACAAGACCTAATCGAGATTTTGACAAATTCTTTCTTTTCGTGTGTGTAATTCAGCCGTTTGCTCTCCTATCGTGGGGTTGTAAGCTCACTATGGGTTACGTAATGGACAATGCAGTGAAACAATTCATTAAGGTAAGACACTTGGATGAAAAGGTCATAATGTATGTAACAAATAAATAAACAAATAAATAAAGATAAATAAATTTCTTAAATTGATTTCTTCCTTGATGTGCTCGCACTGTACTAAAGGGGTTTTGGGCTAGGAACTGGATCCCTTATGCATACTCATCTTGGGGGAGTTCGTCAGAAGAGGCTAAGGCTGCGTCAATTCAAGCTGATTGCACATCTTTTGACGCGTCCGATTTTTGCTACGAAGTCCTGATTTTAAGATATTGGCGACGATGTCGCACTGTGATTATATGGATAGTAATCGTTATCCGTTCCTCGTCCCTAGTTTAATCATAACCACACAGTGTTGGACACGCCCAGACTACAGTGAGCGGTGACATTAACTTAAGAAAAACATATCAAAACGTTCTCCCCTTATCCAGATATAGTACGGTAAATACAAAATAAAAAATTAAAAAAAGTTACTCCATTACATAAAATTACACCCCCGAGAAAAAAAAGCCCATGATTGCTAGCTTGTCCTTTTCACAGGTGCACGGAATTTCGCCAGCCCCCGAGGCCGCCGTCCACACTGATGGTCAGTACGGTTATGGTCTGACGGTAAACGCCGTGGTAGTTTCAGATGTCAGTGACAGCAACTTATGTCCGGATAAGGAGGTAAGTACAAAGCGTGTGGTGTGTGAAGTACAGTGTAAACCCTAACAACTAGATCACTCAATCGATTGATCGATCGACATATAAGTCAATCACTGAAGGAATCAAGCAAAGTTCCACATTATAGCGTATTTACAGGATCTGAACTACCGCTCTTACATCTTTAATTTGTTGTAGTCTGCCATCGACTGATGACTTGTATGAAAATAGATCCCGCGCAGAGCATTATTGGCAAAAGTAGTTACGTGACCCTAAAATCTCGCTAAACTGAACCTTTGTGCAGTTTACAAGGACAACGCTCTGCAATCTGATTTCGCTATATATGTATGACGAGGACCAGATAGATACCTGAGGCCTCACGGCCTTTGTGCTTACCTCCTCATTATGAGAATGATCCACTTAAGCTGATTATGTCAGATAAATCACCTGGTACGTCCCATACGTATTCTACTAAGTTTTCCTCGTATGAACAATTGTCTCGTATACGAGATTTGTGGATATCTTGTTTAAGCGGCATTTAGAAGCTGAGCACATAACAAAAACTTGACTAAGATGGATATTCAATTTCTTGGTATATTGATAAACGACGTTTCGGCCTAGACTCTAAGACAGTTTTCAAGCAGTGATTTTCAATGCATTAAAGAAAAAAAGGACGTTTGCTTGAAAACGGTCTTAGCATCGTTTGCTTGAAAACAGTTAGCATCTATGCCGAAACGTCGCTTATCAATATACACGGAAGCTGAAATTCAATCTCAGTGTCCCCAAGAGACCTCAGAGATCTATCTTGTCCTCATCATACATAAGAGATCTCGCGAGATCAGATTGAGCGTTCCAGCGAATAATCCTGGGACTGATCATGTGACAAATTGTACAAGGAGCACTGGACGGTTGGCTGGCATTAAATAACTGCTTAATGCTGTGTTTCATTCTGGGGGTAGATAATAAGCAGGAAAAAAAATCAGAAGAAAGGTGGAATTGGCTTTTCAAAAATATTTGATTGGGGTTTTACGCCATGCTTGGCAGTAAATGAAAATGTAAGGAAACCACCGTAAAACGACACTGACAACACTTAGGATTTTACAGGGCGAAAAACAAGTCACCAGAAATAATCCACTTCCCGTTCCTGGTATGCCTGTTAGTTCAGGTTAGTGGCACCCGGGCAAGAACTTGAGGTTACGTCCAACCAACCACTAATTATATTCTTTCTTATCTGTGGGGGGGGGGGGGGGGGGGGGGGGGGGGGGGGGGGGGGGGGGGGGGGGGGGGGGGGGGGGGGGGGGGGGGGG
>JAVFBZ010215807.1:0-12791 GCA_032466195.1 Katharina tunicata
AACCGCTTGGCATCGATCTTTCTTTGCGCTGGTACTTTCTGAAATTCTGAGCTAACGGGCATCAAGAAGCCAATTTGATGTGCGTCCTGTTTTGTGTCCCCGTTTTTTCTTGTTTGTTGACAGTGTTTTTTTGTATTTTGGCTACAAAACATGGCATGTTCAAATTGCTTGTTAGCTATAGAATTGTTTTAATAACACAATTGTCTTCTAATACAATGGCGTTTTATAAATTTGCTCACTTGAGTAGGCTTGCAGTTTGTAAATTAGAATCTCAAGAAACTTGCAGGCCGGGTTTTCAGAAGTGCAATATTAATATTATCAGAAACAATTTTTTTCTTATAACAGGAAACAGCAGATGTACCTCATTTAGATTGTATAATGGGGGGTTCTCAGTTGATGACATTGCCAATCCTTTGGGCGATTTCCACGACGTTACCGGGATGTTATTTACAAACTGAAGATGAGGCTCCGTCACCCACATCTGTAAACCCGCTGTTGAATACTTTCACGCTAGTCATGCATCAGGTTTGTGTTTATGGGTCACAATAATATAATAAAATAATAAGTTTATTTTATCTGGGTAGCACATTTATTCAAAGACTTGTCTCCCTTTTGGCCAAAATAAAGTTCAGTTTCATTTAAATCAATATAGTGAACTGAAGTATGACTGTAATCCATTTTTTTTTATTTCAAAGACAATATTATATACCGGTATTGATAAAATGGGAAATAAAAACATAAAGATAAAATAATTGCAGTTCAAAATTTCAAAATCTTCCCTTTTTGTTTAGCTATGTGAAAAATAAGTCAGATGATAATTACAAGTTATTGGCGTGTACGGTTCTGTATGGACAAAGCCTGGCACCCAGGAAGTGACGAGCTTGTGAGTGGTTACCAGTGCCAGTGAATTCTGGCGGAAAAATTCAATATATTAACCTATTTATTACATACTAACAAAGTAGTTTTGATAATGCAATTTCTTATCATTGATGAATATAAATAACCTGATTCTTTTGGAGCGTGCTGACACCCAAAATATGTTCCTTTCAGTGTGACGTTCGTGAAAACTGTTGTGCAACACAGAAATTACATCATTAAAAACATAGAAAATTTTGGTGTCAAATATCTGTGAATAATAAGCAGTTGTAGTTTGTAGATAATATCGCAGGGATGGACAATTGAGTGTATAATAAGTAACGTGTATTATACTTGTGAAGATATTTTTGTGTGTGTATTTTTTTTTTCTTTTGTTTTATTTTTTTTTCATTGTTAAGAGTCAGGTTCAGTTTATAAAGTAATTGCATTTCTGAGTGATACCAACATGTTTCTTGGATATATTCTTTGGAAGACAAATCAGAAGCCATGGATTTATGTTCTTTACTATATTTTATCGTCTTTTTTTTTCTTAATTTCTTCATCTTTTTTTAATTTGAATGCACCGCACCCCTAACCAAAATAACCCCAAAACATCAAAAGTTTCAAATAGTAACAAAAATAGTTAAATTCATAATAATAGACTGTAAGTTCACAACCAATCAATACGTATAAAACAAATTGTGCAACTGAGGGAAACAGTGAAGTCAACAGTAGCAGTAGATATAGAAAGAAGAACAACATATCTATTATGACGTCAAGAGCGATTCATACAAGATCTGCTCTCTACGCTAAGGGGCATCAGGAAGCCAATTTATTATCCTGTCTAGTAAGTTGTATTGTCTGTTTGTTGTCAGTGACACTGAGCGTGATTTGCTTCTCCTATTAATGTGTCTCACTGTCATACAAGTAAAATAACATTAAGTACGGCATAAAACCACAGTCGAACAATTACTGATGTATAAAGTATGTTTTTTCTTTCCCATCATTTTCAGGCCCACTTACACAGATTCCAGAGCTGGAGTATGTTATATAACAGTAGGGATCATGGATTATCAATGAACAGGTTTGTAAAAAAAATCGAACTTTTGTTGTTGTTGGGGGTAGGGGAGTACGAGTTACCTTGTCTGTTCAGCCGTCTGTCCATTCGTCCTGCTCAAAGCCCTTTTCTCACATCTCCTTCCGCATCATAATAAACATTTATCTTCCTTGTATTTATACAAATTGCAATTAAATTGTGCACCTGCAGTGTGGGTTATTATGTATCTCAAGTTATGATGAATGCTTCATTAATCAGCAATTACAGATACATGTACAATGTAAACACACCATATGGAGTAGGCCCCTACATGTACATGTATATCCCTAAATTTTGGTTTTGTTTGGAAAAAGAAATATTTTGCAAAAGAGTTTCTATTTTTGTCAAAATCGGACTGAAATGCAGACTTATACTATTCCAACACCTTATTCAAGGCATTTAAATATGTGAGTGATTTATCTGGAGCTCAGTAAAATTATTATTGTTGTAGATTTACACATCATGTGACAGCGTATCATGGCCCATCAGTTACTCTCATATCCTGCGAAGGTCGGAATATTTATTGTGTTGCATCAGATTCTGAGTGGCGGTGAGTTAACGCTTTGTATTTTCTAATTTAGAAATTTGACATTTTTGACATGACCTACTTCAGCCACAGGTCAGTGGCTTGTGGGAGTTCCTTGCTCTCCTTTACCCTGAGCATCAAGCCATAAAGACAATACAGGAGTTTCAAGTAATGAAGCCCAGACAACAGAGTGACGTCCCTTTGTGAAATAATGTCAAGTTAAGGCAAGGCATGTAGGGTCAATCTGCTATTTTTAGCATGGGCTGTATACACAATAATGGAAGTGTAGGTGGTTGGGTGGGAGCCTCCTCTGCCATGTTGCTCTCTGAGCTAAGGGACACCAGGAAGCCAATTTGTTGTGGTGTAAATGTATTATGGCGTCTTCTGTGTTACGGTACCAGTGTCTTTAAGGGTGGTTTCCTTCACAGATTGGCCTTGGACTCCTTCATATGAATGACCTCAAAGTACAATAAAAAAATCAATAGTAGAAATTGTCAAGAAAAAGTGAATGAAGTCTCATGAATTGCGCTTTTCTATGGTTTAAAATGTTGTTAACTGCATAAATTATAATCTGACACCCACAATCTGCAACGCCTGTAAAGTTGTTTTGCATCACAAAGAAATGTCACTCTGTTGTTGTAAAATTAAAACTGGAAACTCCCACATTTATTGTGGCCTCTTGTTTTTAAAACACCAAATAAATATTTAAGTATGTGTAAATTATGAGTACAAAAAATTACAAAATAAATGATTTAAATATAAAAAAAACGTGTACATGTACTTACATGTGTTTATATATTTTCAGGGAGGGTAGTCTACAATTGGGGAAAGAGGACTGTGAATTAATACAAATATCTCCAGTCTATAAACTCATGCAAGGTTTGTCAAACTCAATTTAATTCTGATGTTTTATTTACAATATATACAGTAGACAGGCATTGTAATTTAACCCTTGAGTTGATGCCCCTGCTATGGCAAGGGATTCAAGCAAGAATGACCTTGATTCCAGGGGGATAACCCGTTTTGTATAAAACATTACGGATTAACATGGTTAAGTACAGAGCAATAATAGAGATATTGGGAGGCTGTGGGGAAGGGGATTTCAATTTTTTTAATCTGGATTAATTTCTTGTTTTTGTTTAATAAAATATAACTCTAGCTCGGGTACTATGTTAATCATGCTTGAAGTGTTGTTTGCATTCACGTATTTAAAAAAACACACAAAAGCTGCATGACCTGGAAATGGCTGGAATCACATCCGGGTTTGTGCTTTGGCTTTAATATCATACCCACGACTGGGACTCTTTCATTGTATCCCCACTTGCTATTGCGGTGATTACCACCCGGTTTGGAGAAGAACTAAATCCCAAAAAGTACCGTATGCATAAAACACGGGTACAGAGATTTTCTTTTTTTAATTTCACTCCTTAGTTTGGGGTGAGCAAGTTACATGAATGCACAAGTTACTCGTACGAATATGGCAAATGTTTTGGTGAGAATTGCACAGAATACTTGATTTAATTCCTTATTTTTTTCTTTTATATTTTAACTAGATCACAGAATACCTATTAGCCTTAATGCTCGACAAATTCGACCCCCTTTACAACTTTAAAAACTACATTTTATGCAAAGGGTGAGAAGTGTAGACATGCAATTTTGAAATTTTTATGAAGTTTAGACTTTAAATTACCAGAAAATGTAAGTTTTAGTTCCAAATTCACACTTAAACATTCAATAAATTACTTAAAGTTTGTGCCCTTAGAGGTCAAATTTGTTGAGGATTGAGGGTAAAGCTTTGCCAAAGCTTATTTATTTTGATACTAACTTAGAATTTGATAGATAAAATCTTATATGTGTGGTTGTCTGAACAATTGTTGTTTGTTTATTGTGTGGTTACAGTGGGGGCTGGGCTGATATCCTGGAATAACAAGTCACGAGATAAGAATCGCGGGATATCCGTGGGAAAAGATGTCAAATCACTGCCGCTCTATATTCATCATGAGTTTGATACCGTCAAACAATATGGAGTGGATTGCAGACTACAGAGTATTGAGGTTTGTCAATTATTGTTTAAGCTGCATTTAGAAGCTGGGTACAAAATAATCATTGCTTGAAAACGATCTTAGTATCTAAGCTGTAACCTCGCTTATCAATATACCCAAAAAATTGAAAATCCATCTTAGTCATGGTTTTGTTCGTAAATTCTGCCATGTCAGTTCAGTTTCTTTTGTCAGACGGCTTTTGTTTTTCTCTCTATTTAAATTTGTTTATAAATCTTCAGTAAATCAAAGGGATTGGGAGGAGTCTGCATGCTGACTATTTTATGTTTTAAGTTTTTTAACTAGGGAAGTAGTTTTTTACCTCTAACTTTTACTTTTTGATGAAAATATATATAATTCATGTGATTCTGTGAAAACCCAAAATACAGAATATTTGGGTGCGTATGAGACTTTAAGAAGTTCCTTGATACACATCGAGTGTGCTGTTGAACACCGAACAAAGATTGATCATAATAACACATGGCCCTCTGGCTAAGGGCAGTATGTTTCTAAATTATACCCATGCTGTCATACTTCGTTAAGTAATTAAACATTATCTTTCCAACAGAGAAAAACAGTATCTTTCCAACAGAGAAAACACTAAAGTGACTACATATTTTATAGTTGTGTTAAGAGTCGCTGTCATCTGTTGGAATACATCACCGTCATATAAGTGATTAGAGGATGAACACGGAACTAAACACCAATCAATCAATCAACCATATTATCACTGGTTTAACATGGGAAGTTTTATGGCTTTCTGGAGATTTCCACCCCAGATTGATTAAATAAAGCGATGAGTTTTGTTTTTATCTTTCCAGGTGTGGGGCTGTGGCAGCGCGAAAGCTAAATTAGCACAGCTTAAACAAAAACAGTGGGACAGAAAGGAGGTGGAAAAAACAAGACAACAAAAGGTACATTAATTTATTCACTTTAAGTCATCCTGCTGATAGCGTTAAAAAAATTGTTTACGCAAAAAGGCCATTTAATTTCACTAGTTCATTTCTCACTAACAAAATGTAACTTTGCTTTTGTGCAATTTTGTGTCATAGAAATATATATTTACAAGAAAAAAGCAACCAATATTATACATATACCGTAATGGCCCGATAAATTCGATCGCAAGAATGAGGTCATATCGTCCTCTTACACATTCAAAGTTGTCAAATGTGACTCGACAACAGACGAACTTCGATCAAGCCACCGAAATGGGGCGGGAAAACGGATTAACAGTTGCGACCGTCAGTTAAAACATCATCGCCACAGGTGCCGCGACATTAACGTGTATTATATGCAACACTGCAGTTGATTGAATTCCAAATGCACTATTTGTGCAGCTTTCTTATGACAACTGGCTGATCAAGATTCAACCTTTTTTGGCGGGTGTTTGGGAAGGACTTTCCTGTTCCCTGAACTATAGGACATCTCACGGTTCAATTTTTATTTAGTTTTTGATAGGTTTCGATTTTCTAGCTAACCATGCATGAATGTTAAGGAATTTGTATATTGCTTGTTGCTTGGCAATACTAATTCAATACTATAAAGTCGCTTGTAGTGGCTCACTTGAAAATGTAGTCTGCCTCAAGTGATAAAAGTATGACAGTGTGAAAATAACCCCGAAACATCAAAGGGCTTCACTATCTCAGGATTGAGCATTTTTATCTTTGCCGAAATATTAAGTTAAATATTTTTACTTATGTTTCAGCTGCGGTTGGATCCAAATTGGGAGGAAAATCCAGACAAACAGCTTTTGGATTGGGGAGGCATTCAAACAAATCATTCACAACGGTGATATCATTGTGCAAAATAACTGTCAGATTAAATGCGGTCAAACTTAGCCTATATATCTGTGATTATAGCAAATCTTGAAAATATAGGAACTTCCGTCATAAAATGTATGACGAATCGATTAGAATATGATTTTCTTGGATGCAGTTTGGGGACCATTTATTTGTACGAGCAGTAACTGAGTGAATATAAAACCCACGAGAATTTCAAGAAATAACAATAAGTCAAAGTGGTGTAAAACATTCAAGTACCAGCTTGCCAATGATGGCTTTAAGATAAATTATTATTTACCTGTTTAGTAGGCAAATGTTTAAAATAAATGTCTTTTTGCCGTACTACATTATGTCCAAGGCTTAGCTATAACGAACATGGTTTGTTTGTTTGTTTGATTGGTGTTAAACGTCGTACTCAAAGGTATTTCATTTATATGACAACGGATTCTCCATTTCTTCATCTACTCTACTCGATACGGCGGAGAACCGGGAAGAAACCTCGTAAAACCGCACCCGTGATTGCCGAAGTCACCTCATGTGACTCCCTCATATACCTCGGGTCCACTGGGAGACTTTAACCCGTGCAGTACATCGCAAACATGGTAACAGTTATGATAAGTGTGCAGACACTTGCTCCGTTTAACTTATCAAGCGAATTGGCTTGGTCAAAGTACTGATGCCTGTTTGTGTCCTCAATAAATCCTGAAGTTAATCCATAAAAATCTTCCTATGTTACAATTCCAACTTCAAAAACAGGTGGTTGGTGGGAGTTTCCTGGAGTTTTGTCTTTGAGTCTTGTGGTTTCCTTGTTTGTTTGTTTGCGAGTGTTGTTTTCTCTACCCGTCAGAATGGCACACAATCATTTTAGTACAATTATAAGTATGGCGTAAAACCCCAATCAAACAAACGAAAGATCTAAATGCCACCAAAACAAATTATAGTTCATCAAAAATCCATCCATGTACCGTCTGCAGATTTTAAACCAATACCTGAACCTTGTAACTGCAAAAGAAATTACAATTGTATATGTACCCTAAATTATCCCCAAAAAATATTTTTCCTCTTAACAAAGTACATGTTATGCTAAGGCTAAGAAGTGTAGACAAAAAATCTCAAACTTTTTATGAAGTTCAGATTTTTTGTTACAAATTCACATTTATAAATTCAAAAATATTACTTGTTGAGGATTTTGGGCAATGTCAAACTTCTGAAAATGTTTAATTTATTTGAAGGTAAACATTCACTTTTTTGTTTATTGATAAAATGCCAACATTAAAATTATTTGTAAAGCATCCTTTTAAAGGTTTGTTTCTGGCTTTATGCATTTGAGTCTTTACGGCTGTCTTGCTCATTTTAGGTAACATTTGCTAGTTCAAAAAAGACAATTTCTTTATCAGACCTGCAGATTTCAGACTTGTACGTTATGGTGCAAAGCAACAAGTGTCCATCATTGTTGACATTTATCTTTTTGAAAATTGATTTCTATTTGGTTGTTTGTATTTTTTCGATCTTGTGAATTATGATTTTGATTTGGTTTTTCATTCATATTTAGTTGACAAATACTTCTTGCTACATATTGCCCACAAACAATTGATATGGATTCATTTCGGTCAGAATTTCTTTTCGGTATTTAAACTATATGTACATGTAGCAATATTTTGACAAAAAATTTACTAAATATAGGCAAACGATTGATGAACAACAGAACATTCTTTATTTCTGTAACCGATTTCTTTTAAAGTGTTATTTTTTAAATATTTTAAATATTTTTTGGAAAGTTATCTTTATATATTTTTGTATACATGTAGAGAAAGAAAATTTTGCTTGCCTTCACCGGGATTTTAACTCTGGTCTCTGGCTAGCAGGGCCAGCCCTCTAACCGACTGAGTCTTTATATATGTGTATGTATGAGTGGTAATCATATGTATTTGATTGATTGATTACTGTTTAATAAGCCAACCAACTAAGCTTTGCAATAATTGTTTTCTTACGAAGAAATTTTTCTGAAATTTAAAGAGATAATTGTTTTGTATACTGTATTTACATGTAGGCTTAAGAGTTCTTGTGAAAACTATTTTGAACAGTGATATTACTTTGTCCTCTGGGGTCATAAAACGTTGGCAGAAAACTCTGTATTGTTATAGTGTTACATGATTGCATTTCCCTCCCGGTGTATACATGTATCTTTGAACTCTGTTTATATGCAACTGTACTTCTTAAATGGACATTTGTCCGAAATAAAAAAATATATTATATTATTATTCCGGTAGGTCAAGTACCCTAAATGCTCAACAAATTCCACCCCCTTTACAACTTATAAAACTACATTTTGTGCCCTTAGAGGTCGAATTTGTTGAGGATTTGTACATTTTTGGAGTACATGTAAAGACAATGTTTTGTTATCATAACAGTTTTTTTTTAGTTTTATTGAGGCTTTACCAGATATTTTAAACAAGAATTTAATTATAATGATCTTATCATACTCAATTTTTAATGAGTTTTTTTGTTCTCGAAAGTTACACTGCTCATGTACTATGCAAAGTTATCAGTGGAAATCACCAAACAATTACGATAATCAACTAGGTTTAATTACACAGATATACATGTACATGTAGTCTGAAAGTTACTTTTGTGTATTATAAACCATCTTTAATGCATCGTTCTTTAATTAATTAATTAAATTTGATATAGATTTAAATGAAACTGGTTTAATGTTTTAACACAAGTATTTGGAGTTTCTTTTTATATTATTCCAAATAAACTTAGTCCTATAAAGATTCTTCTTGTGTTATTTTTTGTATGTACTTGTACATTAAGTTTCTTTACCCCAATATGTGTGGTGTATAGCTGTCTGTTCTATCATAACTAAATATACTTTGTGTGTTTTGTACACGTAAAATTTCATTTACTATATGTAGCGTTTTATTTACTCTTGAAAATATTGCGCCTACTTCAATATACCGCAATAGGTAAATACTTAAATATACTTTGAAAGTTTCACCAAACTGTGTGCATTGACTAAGGGGAGATAAATCTTTAAAAGTCGAATGGTCTAAGCATCAAATCACCTAGCACTTGTTAAGATTGAATTGTCTAATATGATTGATAAATTTGGGTTTTACGCCATACTTAAGGTTATTTCATTTATATGACAGGGTGCCAGCCAATTGGGTGAAGGAAACCACCCTAAGCAACGCCAACAAAAAATAGAATGCCACAATACATTTATAGAACAAAAAACAGGAAACCAAAATAAATTGGCTTCCTTTTAATATGCCTCTAACGATATCTTAGCTCAGACATGTCAGAGAGAACCAAGCCACAGGTACATGTACGCTCGTATAACCAGTGTTTTGTCTATGCTCGTACCTCAGCCAACCTAACCGCTGGTTGAAAAGGAAGATAATGCTGTGTATTGCCTGGAACGACGTTATCTAATCAGATGACTGAGATTCCGGAGCCAGGTTTTGAGCATCACACAAAATTATATTGGCTGATCTGGTCACGTGACCACAGTTGATTGTTAAATGTCTGAGCAAAGTTTAGAGGAAAACATTGTGACTCAAATCAAGAGATTCTTTGGCATACCAGAGTTGAAAATATTTCAAAGGGAAGATCTACATAATGTAGCATTGAAGAAAAAGGACTGCTTGGTGTGTGTTGCAAATGGTAGCGGCAAATCACTTTGCTAGGAGGCGTTGCTGCTTGTACTACAGGTTGACAAAACAACAACAACAGATCAGCCGAAAGATCGACTGTCATTGGCTGTTGTTATCAACTAGCTCTGGTAGCCCTCCGGCGGCAATAGACAGCATTATCTGCCTTTTCAACCAGCGGTTAGACTGGCTTAGGTACGAGCATAGACAAAACACTGGTTATACGAGCGTAAGCCACAGGAGGCTCCCACCCAAACACCTGTGAATGGTCTTAAACATCGGTTGAATCGTGTAACATAATGAATTCCATACCTTGCATCACAAATAGAATTGTTGCAAAGTAAGACGATTCCACCCAATGTATTATGCGAGTGAACATAAACAAGATTTGACTGAAACAAATTCGACCTGTATTCTAGGGAAAGTTATCTCCCATAACAGGAACACAAATATACATTAGTATATTTAGTTGTTTACTATTAAACAAAATGTAACAAGCGGAATGGTTGAGTGGATTAAAACATGTTTTGACAAACATACAATAACTGAAAGAAATGGAACAGCGAAGAGATTATACTTCCCATTAAATACTTTACTTCATCCCAAACATTACATGTTCAACACCCACATTAGTAGCATACACAATATAATTGATTCAACAAATAGTACAAGGTTTAACAATTAAAATGGAAACAAAAATGAGTATATAAGAAAAGAACAATCAGCTGATTATATTAATTCAAAGCTTAACAAAAATGTAACTAATGTAGCACATTTTCTGTTTTACCCATGCACACTCCAACCCACAGATTGTAAAACAAATTATTTGGAGAGAAAAATAAAGCAATACATGTATTCAACTTTTGGAATATAAATCTGTTGTAATAATAGAGAAAGAGACTGACAAAGTGTCTATTTTCCAAGATATTCAATTCGTTGTTTGATTTGGGTTTTGTCTCGAACTTTGGCTTTGAAAAGCAGGTGCTTCAAGTCAAACTTAAGGCCAGTTCACCTTAAACTTTGACAAGGTAAACCCATGTTATGTGGTAAATGAAATCTCACCAAGAAATATCACCACATAATATGATGGAAGCAAGTGTTGACTAAATTAACCAAACAATGTGAAGTCATTATAAGTAATAGCTCTGTTGGAAATATAATATTCCTTCAGTGCCAGTGCTAAGTACGACAGCATGGTTATGAACTCTAAACATAACACTGATACACTAAGCTAAAGGACCTGGGTCATGTTACAAGAAATTAGAAAAAATCTTGAGCCATTATGAGAGCATGCAGGTTGTATTCGAGGGAAGGGCTAGACTTGTTCATGGCAGTAATCCCGTTAAAAGGAGAATGAAAATCCAGGTTTGGCGAACAACTATTGATCTATATTTTACAGACGAAATAAGATACATGTATGCATATGAAATGGAATTTTTTAAACACTATTTTCAAATTAAAAAAATATATATATATAATATTGGAGGTATTTCTTAAAGCATGCTCATTGAACAAAGAGACTTTTGATACTTGTAAAAGAACATTTAAAGCTCAATTCCATAAAAAAAAAAAATCAGAAAAACAAAATGCGGTAATAAAAACAAAATCCAAAACAAGGAGTTTTTCTAGGGAAGTAAAAGTGTACTAATTTAAGTAAGACTTTTGTCTGTGATTTTGAATTATGATTGCTTGTATTTTTCAATGGTGTGTTTAGGTTTGTTTGTTTGGTTGGTGTTTAATGTCGTACTCAAGAGTATTTCACCTATATGACGGCTTATTATTAAATTTGCGTTGCCGGTGTATGGTGGAAAACCGAGAAGAAACCTTGTAAAACCACCCCACGAACTCCGCAGCCACCGGAAAACTTCCCTTATATACCTAAGGTCCACAGGGGGATGGAACCTATTACAGTGAAGGGGGCTCAGTAGTACATGGTGTGTTTAGGTTACTTAAAACATGCCAGAAGGCCAGCCCATTTGATGGTCAAAACAACATTTAAAAGCTACTGGAAACAACGACAACACAGGAAGACAATAAACAGAACATAAACAGGATGCCACAACATGTCCACTCGATACATATATCTCGCACATAGTTTTCATTTCATAATTTACAAATTCTGTTTAAGTATAACTTATCACAAACAATAGAAAATATTTTTATCTATAACAATTATCCATCTCTTAAATTCCTATAAGTCCACCATAAAAAACACACTATTGGTCCCTTTATCTTTTTGTTTCTATTGGTCCCTTTATCTTTTTGTTTCTATTGGTCCCTTATATCTTTTGAACCAAAAATCTTCAAAAACCGAAAAAGCAAAGTTATAATCCATCTATACTTTGCTCTCAAACAATCTTTTTTCTTCTCTAACAAAAGAAACAACTATATGAAAGAAATATTTAAAATTAAATTAAAATTATACCTGATCAAAAAATAATTTAGAAACAAAACATGAAATATAATGTGGGCACATGCGTAGTCTTTAACTCATACATGTTCTCGTAGAATGAGTACATGTAAATATCCCAACGCTTCGATACATGCACTGCCGCAGCCAGCAGCATTCGACTACCTACGATAATTTTGCGTACAAACAACAAAATATGTATAACTTATGATATAACTCTGACTTGATGTTTCTAGAAAATCAAAACATTGAAGTAATAAATAATATTAACTTGCGAACAATTTCTCCTTCAAATATCTCGAAAGAGCACAATAATTAGAACAACAAAAAATAGTTTTCACTACATTGTGTGAATGGAAGATGGAAGACAGGTCACAGTGTTTTGTTTTTGTTGATTTTGCTTAATGGTCCTATGAATTTATAATATC